>CAJNOP010000555.1:76968-88620 GCA_905250075.1 Rotaria sp. Silwood1 | reverse complement strand
GTTTAATGAAGCATATGTTCGACGAAAATAATTTTATTGTGCCATTTTAGTTTTCTTCCTGGAACAATATCATTGTCCTAATTAATGCTAATCGTTTATTCTCGATAATAAATAATAAAAAATCAAATTATATTCGTGGAACGATGTATAAAGATAAATAAAGTAGCATATTTCTTATTTTAGTGTTAAAAATGTAAGCTTATTTTCAGATCTTATTTCAAATAAAATGTCAGAAAAAGTGCTCGATTTATTTGATCAAATGAATATCCAACCTGATCAAGTTGTTTTCAATACTCTATTTAGTGCTTGTGCTCGTGTTGCTAATGATCGTGCTAAAGAAATTGGAAGAAAACTTGTTCATTAAATGCCTAAACATTATCATATAGCCATTTTACGTACATAACTAAGTGCAAGATTCAAGTGTTGGATATAATCTAATTACTTTGTTGTAAAGGAAGTGTTTTTGTAAATCTATTTCAGTCCGAATTCGAAGGATGCGTAACTTTCTAATACGGATCCAGATGTAAATCACGTTAAGTTGTGATCTCAAAGAATTTGTAGAGTTTTTTGAGTTGCCTAGTACATCTACAATATACGCGTAGTTTATTTAATATATTATGCATTGTAGAACTTCAATAAATTACTCTAAGAAAAATGCTGTTAAAAGAAAACCCAATTTTACTCAAGATTAACATGTATCTGATTTCTCTCTTCTCTTGTCCAAATATATTCATATTCTTGTAAATCCTACTACTTTTATACTCTTTCTATGGATGTCTATTATACATAGTACAATATACAAAAATCTAGGGGTGAGAAATTTATTGTTGTTGTTATTGTTATTAATAATAACAACAACAATAACAATAACTTTCTCACCCCTACAAAAATCAGTTTTTCATTCTTCTTAATTTCAGATTAATTTTGTTGCACTATGTAATTTATGAATGATGAATAATTCATTTATGTTTCGTTGGATTTTATCTTTTTATCAGAAAAGATGTACAATAATATTTATTTCATCATCATCCACATCATCAAATTCATCATCACCATCGAATAATATGTATTCAACAGTGAAAAAACTGATGGATGATAAAAAATATAAACAAGTTCTATCGTTATTCGATAAACAATTGGATTGTTGTACAGATGATATTATTCATATGGTAGTAAAAGCATGCAGTTATTTACATGAACATCAACGTATTACTGATATTGAACAAAATCTTTCGTCAAAATCACTGAACAATTCTTATATTCAAACAGCACTACTACAATTCTATAGTAAGTGATGATTGATTGACTTTTTCTAACGAGATTCTTACTAAATAAAATAAGAATATATATTCATATCATTTTGATTAACAAGTTAATTGACTTTTCAGAAGATTCGATCTATATCTGTACTTAGGATTTCTTTTTTCATTTGACTTCTTTGATGAAATATTTCTATAGTAAACATTCATGTTGTTTAATTAGAAAAACTGTGTACAGTTGAAAGTCTTTTTATTCTTAGTCCGTGAATCAGTTTCAGTAACTTGTTTTTCTGTTGGATCTAGATGTAGTTCTAGTAGATTTGTTCTAGCACTAATATCAGCCTCCTTTTTTATCACTTATCTCAATAACTTGACTCTTTTCAATGTTGAATCTGTAAGTCTGAGTGCGATTCAAAGTAAAAAAGCCTCTAAAAAGAAGTCATAAAACATCAGGAATAAATAGAAAAATATGAAAGAGATTTTCATATACACACATTTCCATCCTTAGCATTTTTACGCTTCCATAATATTTATTATATTACTTTTCGACATGTTTCTTTTCGTGCAAAGTAAAAAGAAATTATCTATCCAGCTTTTCATGTCGATTTAAAGATAGCTAATATTTGCGATTCTATTTATATTAGAGAACGTTGTAACTCGTCACGTGAAAAGTTGAACAAACAGCAAAAATCAGACCTTTCATAACATCAAAAATAGGAATATCGTAACGATTAATACAGGGATCTCGTAAGAGTTACAGAGCTTTCGCAACAAAGCAACAGGGATTTCGAAATGAGGATGAAGGTGATAGCTGAACTTAGTTTGCAGAAATTACATGCTTTTCATTACAAAAGCTCTGTAGTGGTACATGTCAAAATACCCGTTACGATTACTCTGTAAAATGTGTTACGAAATCCCTGATTTTTTGTTACGAAAGCCCTGATTCTGCCGTTACAAAAGCTCTGTTATGGGCTTTCATACTGTCAATTCGTTACGAAAGCCAGAAAACAAAAATCGTGACGAATTGCAATGCTCTCTTATATTATATTTGAAACAATTCTTGAATATTTATTGTTTGATTAGTCACTCCATCAATGTCATTTTTGTTAGTTAATTTTCCTCCGAATAGACATTTGACTTTCTCTTATTTAACCAATCTATGAGATAAAGCTCAAGTTTATGGAAAATTAGAATATATGTATATCAATTCCTAATAAATTTCTTTTCATGAAACTGTATGAATATTTTTTTCCATTTTGCTAAGAATAAGAAAACAAAACTTGTTAGCACAACTCTAAAGGAGCTAAAATGTGGAACTCATGTATATTTTAAAAATTTTTGTATCCTGATACCTAATGTTTAATTTGTAAAATACCATTTTTTTTTTCAATATCTATGAAATCATCGATATATTATATAAAAACTAGAGCCTTTTATGCGCGGTTGCTGAGGTCTGTAATGTTCTCTTTCCTGTTGCTATGTGTCTGTAATGGTGTGGGGGAGCGGGGGGGGGGGGGGGGGCGGAGCCGCCAAACCTCGAACTTAAAACTTAGACTCACTTTTTCTTCGAAAATATACGTGAGTTCCACAAAAAACAGCAGAAGTTTTTTTGATATCTTTGTATTGACTATAGTGTTGTTTATATATCATAGAATTTTCAGAAGCGCATGAAATCTTTTGAAATTTTCCAAAATCTTTGAGATTCTTCCCAGTCAATTGAAGTCCTGTGAAATCTTGACTTGTTTGATAGTATGTAAGACTGAGGAAACAATCCTCAACCATTTTTCATTGTATTGGAAGCATATTTTTATTATATTATGAATATCTATATTATATTTTATTTTTGCTACCTTCAATTTGTTTTGTAATAGATGATTCAAAAGGAATACTGAAATGGGAAAGTATAGACATCTGCATTTTCTTCCGCCAAGTAGACATGACAAACATAACACATTGTAACAGATGTACAAGGAGATCAAGATCGAAGATTAGAAAGGTATTCTCTAATTTCTGTTGAATCTTCAGAAATGATATATTTTTTTGCTTGATGATTTACAAAAGCTTTCGTGAAATCGTTGTTCTCCTGCAATTTTCTATTTCCCAATACTCTATGGATAGATTATTAGAATTGAAGTTTTTTAAGAATTACTTTTAAACGCAAAATGATTGATAATAACTTTTTTGCATTCTCTGTCATTATGTATTGTAATAGTATATAGAAATTCAAATCTGATACATATATTGCTGTGTCTATGCATTGAAAGAAAGACGATCTCTATCGTATTTCATATTTGAATGTCAGAAAGATTGTGTTAAAAGTTTCTAAAAGAGGTTTTTAGAGAAAAAGTAAAAATGTTGCCATTATCAAAATTAGTTTTTTCTTATCTTTGTGAAATTGAACGTTTCGTCAGATATATTCAGTGCGTATTTGTCTCGAAGAAATTATACATATAGTTCGTTAAGACGACTCCTACCACAAGTACTAACCTTGATTATCATTTTTCAGGTGAAAAAACTTTTGTTTTTTTTTGCGACAAGTGATTTAAAAAAATCGCCAAATAATTGAAAATATTAG
Organism: Rotaria sp. Silwood1; assembly: GCA_905250075.1. Classification (NCBI taxonomy): domain Eukaryota; kingdom Metazoa; phylum Rotifera; class Eurotatoria; order Philodinida; family Philodinidae; genus Rotaria; species Rotaria sp. Silwood1. Next base: position 84,786 of record CAJNOP010000555.1, on the reverse strand, counting down.
ATATTAAAAATAAGAATGTTTAATAACATTCTTATATGTCTAAGTTCTTGAAAAGCTGTGTTACAATAACAATTATGAAGAAAGATTGAGAAGGTTTCAAATAGATATCTTCATATTTTAACTAGAAGAAAAACTCGAATGGAACATTCTCTTTAGTTTTCTAATATTCGATAGACTATTTCAACCATGAGAAGAATAAAGCAATCCATGATAAGAAAATATGTTGTGCATTGATCGTTACTAATCATGATCAACACTACTGATAATTTATATGGAACTCTGCTCTGTTAGATACATTTTTCAATCCTTCCGATGGTTGACAATCTCATTAAACAGAGAACATTATGAAGAAAAGCTTCAACTAAAGTTTTTTTTTTTAAATTTATTATACTGTGCCATGTTGCACCTGGTTCACAGATATGGAAATATAATTAGAAAAGAAAAAGAGAGAGAGAGAGAGAGAGACTAGTACAAAAACATGTATAACGAATATAAAACACCAACAATATAGATGAGAAATATAAAATAGAATAAAATAAAAAAAGAGAGAGAGAAATACCACTGTATATCACATTTACCTATAAAAGTACATATTGACAACAACAAAACAAAAAAGAACAACATATATTCAAGCATAGATGATTCTAGTCTGATACAATGATCGCTCTGACTTATGATCTATATGTCCTGTATGATATCTCAGAATATTGCAAAAACTACTTGTAAACATAATCGTCTATATATGGGCTAAATCATTCGTTAGCGACGTAACATCACAAACTTGCAGTATGTATACCTCGGAATTATTAGCTAGTTTAGGTGTGATTTTTGTATGTTTTACTAGTCTCTATTTACTTTAGATATCATGAAAAAATCAACACTCTAGAGCTTTGTATAAAGGAATTACTAAAGAAAAACCATCGTTAGCGATGTGACACCCAAAAACGACATTAATGGTTACTTGATATAATTTGGTCTTTAAAAATTCTTGATTGTTGCGCGTTTGCCAAAAACTTGATAGACAATACTAGGCACGGCTCTTAAGGCTATCGAATCTTGATATAAAATTATTTTAAACATATGTAAGTTTTTCAAAAAACAAAACTTATTTGGCGTTAGCGACGTGATTGAGTACAATTTCACTACCGAACAAATCCTCTGGTAACGAACTAAAAAGTTCGAAATCGATTCCAAGGGGCTCATGTTAATGGTAGAAGTCCCTAGAATAATACTGAGATAAAGATTTTCGTTTTCGCTCTGTCTAGAGGCTTAGAAAGGTCGATTTTTTGTGGAAACTTTTTGAAGTCCAACTTCGCTGAAAATTTTACCATGTATGCGAGTCATCACTTAGAGACTATGCTGAAGTTATCAAGTTTTTTTCTCATTCAGTTATCGAGATATTCGCTAATTATTTCTTAATTAATTAATAACTAGGTGAAAGAGCAGACAATTTCACATAAGTCTATGGAAAAACAATTCACTCAAAAAACTTATACTGAGAGAGGCTTGCATTCAGAAACAACAGGTGAATGTCCCGTTTTCTCTGATTTAGCCTATATATTCATTTTCATTCTTGAAATATTCATATTGTGTTTTATGAACTTCTTCAAACATTAACCACTTAACTAAACAGTATGTTATCTGTTGAATAAGTCTACGAGGAAATACACTATTACGTCTAAAATTTAATGTCTTCCTCTAAGTGTTCGGTGTGATAATAATTAGATAAGCATTCCAACATTGTTGGAACACAAGACCTTCATCAGAATTTAAAAGGTAGTAGGCAAAGCGTTACCAATACTTATATAAATAATAGCTTCAACTAAAGTTATCCTTCTAGTTTCATTAGGAAAATGAACTATGAAAGAATATTTTTTTTTTTTATTGGTCATGATCATTATACAGACATTTATTAAAATCTTAACAGGTACTTAGTTACTATGTAAGTCGCATGACTATATGTCATATGTAATAAGTTCACAAAATTTCACATCGATCTCATATATTATTTTTTTGTCAACAGAAAATAATCAAAATTTATTCTCTGTAAAGGAAAATTTCTGAAACATTCAATAGAAACTCATTGTTATCGATTGAAAATCATTTCTATTTAATAAAAATCATAGCACTATTCACAATAGAGATTAGAAAAAAACGCATATGTTTTGATTGATTTAATCATTGAAAAATATCATTTTGAATGATTTAACAAAGCATGTTTTGGATAAAAAAAAAAAATTTATTATTTCATTCTATTTTTCTTCCTAGTACAAAATCATGATATGAAAAATGCTTGTCGTTTGTTTTCAACAATAAATAATAAATCAAATTATACGTATGCAATTATGTTTAAAGGTAAATAAACTTCTATATTTCTTATGTTCGTATTCAAAATGTGAACTTATTTTTAGGTCTTGTTTCAAATAAAATGTCAGAAAAAGTGCTCAATTTATTTGTTCAAACGAATATTCAACCTAATCATGTTATTTTAACTATTCTATTTACTGCTTGTGCACATGTTGCTAATGATCGTGCTAAAAATATTGGAAGAAAACTTCTTCAACAAATGCCTAAACATTTTTATAATAATAATTTTATACTCACTTCAGCATTAAATATGTTAATGAAATTTGGTGATGTTAAAAATGCTGAAAATTTTTTCCAAATGATGAAAAAGAAAGATGTTATTGCATATGGTGCTATGATGAAAGGTAAATCGGTAATAAATATTTATCGAATATCCAATAAATTATATTTAGGATATGTGGAAAATAAAATGTATGAAAAAACATTAGATTTATTTGAACAATTACCTTTTTCACTTCATAATGTCGGTTATATTATAATATTCAATGCTTGTGCACAACTTTTGAATGATCGTGCTAAACAAATCGGAAAAAAACTTCTTCAACAAATGCCTAAACATTTTTATAATGATAATGTTATAATTACTTCAGCATTAGATATGTTAATGAAATTTGGTGATGTTGAAAATGCTGAAAATTTTTTCCAAATGATGAAAAAAAAAGATGTTATTGCATATAATGCTATGATGAAAGGTAAATTGATAATAAATATTTATCGAATATCCAATAAATTATATTTAGGATATGTGGAAAATAAAATGTATGAAAAAACATTAGATTTATTTGAACAATTACCTTTTTCACTTCATAATGTCGGTTATACTATAATATTCAATGCTTGTGCACAACTTTTGAATGATCGTGCTAAACAAATCGGAAAAAAACTTCTTCAACAAATACCTAAATATTTTCATAATGATAATGTTATAATTACTTCAGCATTAGATATGTTAATGAAATTTGGTGATGTTGAAAATGCTGAAAATCTTTTCCAAATGATGAAAAAAAAAGATATTATTGCATATGGAGCGATGATGAATGGATGTAATATAAATAATCAACCGTTCAAATGTTTACAACTATTAGAGAAAATTAAACAACAAAATTTTATAATCGATGAATTTTCATCAAGTATATTGATAAATGCATGTGCACGACTTAGTATGCTTTCAAAATGTCAATTAGTTGTTGATCAAATTCCTTCATATTTATATAAAAATCAACATATACTTAATTCATTAATTTATATGTGGGTACGTAATCATTTTTGAAATTTTTGTCACAATTAATTTCATTCACTCATTTTTTTTTTTTGTCTCAGGGAAAGGCTGGTTCTATTGAAGATGCTCAGAAGATTTTTCAATCTATTGATAATCCTGATGATATTACATATAATTCATTGAGTAAAAAAAAAAGATTTTTTTATCATTGTTTTTCTATTAATTTCTTTGTTTTTCAAGTTTATGTCTATGGACTTAATCACATGGGTTTAGAAGCTGTTGATTTATATCGAAAAATGCCTAATCATTTACGTAATGAAGTGACATATGTATGTGTATTAAATGCATGTTCTCATTCGGGTCTTCTTGATCAAGCTCATTCTATATTCAATGAAATTTCTCAGAAAAGTAAAAAAATTATTGCTGCAATGGTTTGTTTATTTATTTGTTTATTTTATCAAATATGAATATTATTTTATGTTTTAGGTTGATTGTTTAAGTCGACTTTATATATTTGATGAAGCACAAAAACTCATAGATGATTATGAAAAATCTAATCCACCTTCTTCAGTTATGTATAGTAAGTGTTTTCGAGATTCAAAATTTTTTCTTGTTTATATTGCTATATGTTTGATTTTAGTGGCAATATTATCTGGAGCACGTAATTCTCGTCAACATATTTTATCACAAAAAATTTATGATAGAATGACAATGTTATTTCCTAATGAAAAAGAGGCACTCAAGTCTGGTTCAGTTCTTCTTGGTAATACATATTTATCTATAGGTGATCATGAACAAGCAGAGAATGTTCGATTAAATCGAATCAAAGAATTAGGAACAAAAATTCAACTAGGAGTATCATGGACAGAATTTAAAGGTGAAATTTTGGTAAAACTAATTTCGAATTAACATCGTGAAATTTGAATGAAAAATAAATCTGTTTATTTTGTCTTGTTTCTCAGGAGTTCAAAGCCAATGATCGTCGTCATCCTCGATCTGAAGAAATTCATGCTAAAGCAAAATATATATCCGATGTATTGATCAAACATGGTCATGAATATGATGCTAGTTGGATAACTCGTTCATTAGGTGAAGATGAAACAACTGAATCTGTATTATGTACTCATAGTGAACGACTGGCAATCGCTTATCATTTTTTACAAGAAGAAAATCCATCGTTTATTCAGATTACGAAGAATCTTCGTGTCTGTGGAGATTGTCGTAAGTTCTTCTTGTTCTGTTTTTTTCCTATCTTTATTAGTAATTTATGTATCTATTGTTTTAGATAGGGCAACAAAACTCATTGCCAAAATTTGGCAATGTAAAATAATAGTACGTGATGCAAACTGTATTCATCACTTCTCGCCTGATGGAACTTGTTCGTGTCAAGATCAGTTTTAGTTGTTGTTTTTCTTTTCATTTTTTTTTGTTTCATTTTTGTATCGTTTATCACTTTATCATATGCAAAAATAAACAACATGTATGCTCTAATCATCCTCTTTTCTCTTTTATTGATTGATGTGAAAAAAATATTTTTGATTATGAGATACAAGTCATATAAAATATGAACTTGAAATTCGTATGTCTTGAGAAGAATTACAAGTTGATGTTGATCGTGGGTAGGCCTGGAAAGTTATCATTCCTGGGTAACGGTCCTACTATTGGGAGATCCTTAGGTCCTCAAGTCCTACTGTTGGGGGATACCCTTGAATTCTCAACTCCTACTATTAGGAGGTACCTTGGGGTCCTCAAGTCCTACTTATTGGGGCTACCTTGAGGTTCGTAAGTTCTACTATTGGGGGGTATCCTGAGATACTCAAGTCCTACCATTGGAGAGTACCTTGGAGTCCTCAAATCTTACTATTAGTAGGTACCTTAAGATCCTCGGGGGCAAATACACTTATCGATCCCACTCATGTATCGACAAAATTCGAGCAAATTAGCCCCCTGAGAAGTTCATTAAAAGTATTGCTAAGGATTCCAGACCAACACTTTAAGAGATAAATCAATTCGAAAAAAACTAAAAATATGCTAAGTGAGGATGAGAGTAAGAGAGCATAATCGGTGGATCAGAATAAATGGCCGTGTTTTGTATTTTAGTTTTTTCTCATCTAATAGGCTTTATAGAAAAAAAACAAAATATATCAAAAGATGCAACGTGAAAAGCTTTACAAATTACATGAGATCGCTTACTTTATTTATATACTTTTTGTTTTGAAAATGCACAAAAAACATTGAACCAGCGAATTTCGACTTTTCGAAAATTGGTCGTAGAGGATCTTGCTTTTTCAGAAAACAATTACAACAAGCTTTACAGTGCAAATTGTAGAGCTTTTTACACTGCATCTTCTGATATATTTTCTTTGTTTTTGCAAAAATATATTAAGTAACAAAAAGATAATAAAAGGAAAAAGCAAGTCTCGTTTATGAGAAAAAATGATTCTTTCTTGATGGCGAAAATTGATCGCACAGAGTTTAGCTTTTTTTGAAGACAAAAAGGATATAAAATAAAATAAGGGTTATTTTATAGATTATAGAGCTTTTCACACTGCATCTTGTAATATGTTTTGTTTTTCTTTTAGTAAAGCATATCAACTGAGAAATAACAAAAAAAATGAATTCGTTCTATAGCAAAAAAAAAATTATCTTTTTTGGACGATCGAAGTTTGGTCAATCAGAATTTTGTCCATTTTTAAAACAAAAAGTGTAATTATAAAATAAGCCGTCTTATGTAAATGGTAAAGCTTTTCACGTTGCATCTTTTGGTATATTTTGTTTTTTTTTTTTTTTATAAAGCCTATTAGATGAGAAAAAGCTAAAATACAAAATACGGCCATTTATTCTGACCCATCTATTATGTGCTCCCTTACTCTCACCCTCACTCTGCATATGTTTTACTTTTTTTCGAATCAATTTATCTCTTAAAGTATTGGTCTAGGCCCCTTGACAATACTTTTAATAAATATTCCAGAGGCTAATTAGATAAGTGTATTTGTCCCTTCCAGAAATTAATTATAATTCATCTAAGCTTTTGATTAGCTTCCTTAGGATACCTAAAACAATCTAAAGAAATTAATAAAAGATTGAACATTATATTTCATAATTCACACGCTCTCTAACCTATCTCAAAGAGTATCCATACACATGCATTGAATATTAATGACAAAAAAAAACAGAAAAGGTCCCTCTAGTGAAAATGAATTTATAGTGATGCTTTCATAGATAAACTAATTTGTTCGTTATAGTCATGTTAGTTTTTTTCATCGAACTGCAGACAGAAAAGAAAGCATCTTCTCTATATGATTGATCACAAACAAATACGATTATGGTCAGATAAATATGTTTTTATATTATTTTCTATATAGAGACATTTATAAACAAAAGAAGTTAGAATCACTTATATCTATATTAATGAAACTAGAACTATCTGTAGATCCATGCATCTATACAAAAACCTAGATGAAAATTTAAAAAAAAACCAATAGATAAAATTTTCTTTTGAGCAGTGTAATATTTAATTTCCTGTTTGAACCTATTATTTCATATAATGAGATATAGAAAATAATCAAAAGGATTACATCAACTAAATAAGACAATATACTTGATGGCCGTATGAGGGGAAAACAAAGTAATTTTCGAAATTTTCTTCATTATATGAATACACCTAGAAATTTTTAAAGACTAAAAAGATTTTCTTTTTTCAAATAAGATAGACTAATAAATTATATTAACTTATATCAATTTGAATAGAAATAAAAAAATATTAAGAATTGCAATGTAATAATCGATACCTGTAATAACAGTGAATAGACTATTTTATACTTTATAGTTTGATAAGTTTATAAATTGACAAAGAATTTTTGTTCCATAGAGCAAAAGATTATTACAGTCTAATATTTATTCTATGCAATAAATAATGACATTTAAGCCTTTCAATAAAAAAATCTCTGTTAAAAGGTTAAAATAATTACACGTCATTCTAGTCAATCAATATCAATCTTTTCATTTTCATGTTTCTCATTAGTCAATTATGTCAAAATACTTTTTCTTTTACAGCTGACTTCAACACAATTTCTATATATTTGATCTCTACAATAAAAATGTTTATTTTTCTAAAATTAAACAAATCATTGCATTCTTCAACCTAGCTATAAACATGAAAAGTATCAAAGAATAATTGTTTTACTGTCGTATAACTCTTATGTCAAGCTAAAACAAACCTATTTAAAATT
>CAJNOP010000555.1:58794-76868 GCA_905250075.1 Rotaria sp. Silwood1 | reverse complement strand
GAGAGAGAGAGAGATGGAAAAAAATCACTCTGCGCAACGTTTACCGCTGTTCACATGTACGCTGCATTAGTGTTAGCTTTGAGACTTACAGAATCACAGCTTCTTGATGTTCGATGAACTTTGAGAAAATGATTGGTAGAAGAAAAAGAGAACGAAGTATGCGTCGTGCCTAGACGCCAGCAACGATTCTGAGCGATTCTTTTCAACGTTGATATAGATATCATACTTTCATAGTCTAACCTGTGGAAATATCATTGTTATCTGATACTTGAGTTAGGTTTTTATTTCGATATTCTATTTGGTCGCTAGTTCTATGTCATTGATAATTAAGCTAATGTTCTATGTGTTCAATTATTCATGACTTACTGGATGGTCAATGATTATCAAGCTTAGTTTTCTCAAATGAATTGTAAAACAAGGAAGAGATTGGAAATAGAGGCTTAGATTTTCATTTCTCTAATCATATTAATGAATAAAAACTATCACCACCAACTTATGTATAATATATGTTTAGATTTTTAAGATAAAGGAGCCGATATTTTATGGTGGCGCTTGAAGTTATCGTTTTCTCTTATCAGTTGTCATAACTCCTAGCAACAAGATAATTCTTTTCTAACTTAATGCTTATTTTTCAAAATCTTGACATCTTCTTAATTTATCTCAAAATCTAAAATGAAGAGTATTCAGTGGATAATTCTTTTCTCTTTATAGTTACGATATAATTTATTGATTAACAAATTATCTCGAAAAAGAAATGACAAAAACATCACGAAACCAATAATCCTCAAAAGAAAAAACAATGAACATATCTATTTTTCTTTATGTCACTTGCGAGAATTTTATATATTCGAAGATCAAATTATTACTTGATAATCAAATCGTTTTTCTACTTGAAAATATCATGTGTGGAAGAGAGACATAAATTTGAACTGAATATATCTATAACTGTCAAGTCTTATCTATAAAAGTACGAGTTAGGTTGATCATAGACAAATCTATTCTTAATAATTTTATTGATAAATATCAATCTATGGATATGTATGTAGTGGCGTATCCAGGATTTTTTGGTATGCTGGATTTCAACTTCAGAGCATGGGACCCACGTGAAACTTATAGAGATATGATATTGGGTCCAAATGATGAGTTTTTATCAAAAGATTTTTGTAATGGGAGTTTGCGAAAAAAATTAGCACTTTCCTGAACCTCACCAAGATTTTTCTTTCTCTATTAGTAGTATTCTGATTTTTAGAATTTAATAGTAAGCTACATCGAAATTCATCAGCAGATTTCCAATTTCACCTAAAAATATGCATCCGTTCACGAGTTACAATGTTTCGAATTTTTTCTAAAATTTTAGCAGCATGCAGCAAATTTCCAAAACATTATAACTTGTGAACGGATGCATATTTTTAAATGAAATTTGAAATCTGTCGATGAATTTCGATGTAGCTTACTATTAAATTCTAAAAATCAGGATACTACTAATAGAAAAAGAAAAATCTTGGTGAGGCTCAGGAAAATGCTGATTTTTTTCGCAAACTCCCATTACAAAAATCTTTTGATAAAAACTCATCATTTGGACCCAATATCATATCTCTATAAGTTTCATTTGGGTCCCATGCTCTGAAGTTGAAATCCAGCATACCGAAAAATCCCGGATACGCCACTAGTCTGCTCCCTCTGTAGACATGATAAAGATGAGTAAGCGTTCGTCTTTCAACCCTTTTCTGATTACGTCATTACTTATTCACTAAATTAATATCCAATCTGTAACAGATTAATAAAATCGTTATTAAATTTTTCTTTAAATGATCGGTGAATACTAACGACATCTATTTCAAAAATTTTTATATAATTAAAAAGAAAGTCTAAAACTTGCTGCTAATTTTCTTTCCAATTTATTTTAAAATCAAATTTAAAATTTTCATAAAAATCTCAACAAAAAATTTCATTGCACATGAACTTGTAAAGATATTCTACGGATAGATTTAATTGTTACATTTCACAAATAGATTGCAAACAAGTCACGAAAGTACTGATTATATTTATCATAGAAGACAAATGACCGATACAACAAAATCAGTCTGGATTGAAAAATTAAAATCAGCTAAAAAAGCTGGTCTTCTTCAAAATGGTATTATTTTATTTCTTTATTAAAATCTTTCTAAAAATATATTTCAAGATCGAAAAAAAATTCATTATACATTCGATGATCAAACAGAAATGGTAGAAGAATATGATGCAAAAACTAATCTACTTTTAAGTATGATAAACTAAATTCTATAAAAAATAATATTCTAATTTCCAAAAAAAAAAAAAAAAACTAGTTCGAAAATGGCGTCAAAAATCAAATAGCGGTTTAAAAACTCTCGCTACATCAGATGTATGGACATTTGAAATTGGTCAAAATTATGAAACACGACCAATTGCAGATAATACACTTGGTATGACAGAAAGTACTACAACAGTAACTATTAATTTTTCTATTAAAAAAAAAAACAAAGATTTGTTTTTTTAGCCAATATTTTCACGTAATGATAAAAATGATTCTTTTGAAATTCGTATACGAAATTTACCATATTCAATTGATATATATCAATTAACAATTGATAAAGATAAACGAGAATTTATTTTACGAACAACAAATAAAAAGTAAAATAAAACACAATTTATGAAAATCAAAATTCTTTTTTTTGTTTTATTTTCTTTAAGATATTTTAAACGTTTTTCAATTGCTGATCTTGATCGATTAAATCTTCCATTAGAAGAAAATAATTTATCATATTCTCATGCAAATAATACATTAATTATAAGTGTAAGAATAAAAGTTTTTTTTTTTTTTCTATTTAATTTATTAAATATATTTCATTTAATTTTAGTATAAAAAACCAAAAGCTATTCTTGACTTAGAAAAACAAGTACATGATGAATTAAAAAAATTAAATATGAAAAAAGAGGGTGATAGTGATTGTCCTGTCAGTTAATAAATGATCTTTTTAATGTGATATTTAGAATGAATTTCTTTTATTTGTTTTCGTTTTTTTTTTTTAATAGTTTTATATTGTAGATGTAATTTATAGACAAAAAAAAACAATGTTATTTCAACGAATTCTGTTGACAAAATATAATCCTTCAACATATTTTAAATTTATTCGTCTTGTAGCAACATCATCAGTACAAATTGAATTAAAAGATGGACTTGCAAATATAACAGTACCATTACCAAGTAGAGGAGAATCATGTGTTTTTCAAGTAAATAATGTCTTAATTATGTAAAAAATTTTTGAATACTTCTTTTCTCTTTTTTTTTATTAGTTAAAACCATTTAATACAACAGTTGGAGATTTTATTGATATATTACAAAAAGAAGATCGAGGTATTGATCGAGCATCTATATATCTTTCGGATGGATCTCGTCTTTCACGAAATTCACCTTTTGATTTAATATTCGAAGAACCATTTACATTACGTATTAATGAAATATCATATAATGTTCAACCACCAACATTATTTACTGCAAATAAATCAGCTCGAGATATGCTTTCTGATGTATCAAATTCAGTTACAAAACTTTATCATGATTTACATCTTAATCAATATATTATGTATCGTGAACATGAATTAGAAAAACAATTAGCTTTTTTACGTGATTCTGTTCAACCACTTAATGAAATTCATCATCAACTTGCTAATAAAGCTATTCGACGTTTAAAATGGTTAGTAATTCTATACTTAAAGTCACACAAGGGAAGTGTTCTCTCGACGTCGAGCTCATATTTTGCCCACAAGTAGATCTCACTGTCAGTAGCTAAAACCTAAAAGGATTTGTACCCATGGGCTGCTAAAGCCGACTTATGATCATTTTACTGGATTTTCAAAATCAGGCAAGACAATTCATGGAAAAATCAAACAAATGCTTTATCCTTAAGATATTAGACGGTCAAAAAAGAAGTCAGAAAATTTAGTATTTCAAGAATAAAGCATTTGTTTTGGCTAAAATTCGTAGGACATTCTAATAACCATGAGACCTTTTCCTGGGCAAAATTTCAAGCCCAAATGCCATCATTTGATTTTCCATGAACTACCTTGCCTGGTATTGAAAACTCAGTAAAATAGTCATAAAGTCAGCCCATATGTACAAATTTGAATAGGATTTGGCCACGAACATTGAGATCTACTTGTAGGCAAAATATGAGCTCCGAAATCGAGAAGACACTTCGGGTACTTCCTTCGTCAGCTTCTTTAGATAGAATAGACAAAATACGTTTTATAAATAGAGTATTAGCTTGCTTATGTTTACTTCAGTGATCATGTCATAGAAAAGAAGGATTGAATGACAAGTGATGCTCTGATTTTTTTTTGATTTCTATTGGTAACAAATTATTTATTTGTCTTCAAGGCATTCTATAACCATTGCAGACATTTTATCCATATATCAAAGACGGAACGAATGTTTCTATTTTCTTAACCAATCAATAGTTCATGAAATTTATTAGAAAATACTTTTTTTTTATAACTTTGAAATTCTTTATATCGTTTAGTTTTTTTTTTCTGCATTCGATCTAGAAAATAGAGTTACCCGAAGGAAATAATGATTAATAGATGTATATATGCTATTCTTTCTTGACTGATAGGCATTGTTTGCTCTAGCAAATCATAATAATGATTGATCGAAACAAACAATGATTAAACTTTTTTTGTTAACAATAGAAACGAGTTTGATATAAAAACATGTGAACTACAAGAAAAAATTTCCCGTGGTCGAAACTCAAACTCACAGTAAAATATCCTATGGTTTTAAGAAAATTATTTCATGAATTAAAAAAAAATGCTAACCATTGACTAAATCAGCAAAAAAACAAAACGAATTATTCAATCAATAAATCTTTGAATTGGTTTTTTTTTGTGTACTCAAAAAGTGAGTACACTATAGAATCAGTCAGTGTGTCCGTCCGGCCCGGCCGTTTACACGATAACTTTCGAAAGGAGAGTGAGATCGTGATGAAATTTTCTACACAGTTCAGTTTCATCAATGTCTCGGTCGAGTTCGAAGATGAGAAGGATCCGTCAAGAAATGGCTGAGTTATCCAAAAAAATTGTCATTATTGGCCAGACCATCCCTGAGGGGGAGTACAGGGATTTTTTCAAAAAAAAAATTTTTTTCTCAGAATTATTCACAACATATATAAATCGACTCAGTTTTTAACGCTGATTCCGAATTTGATATTAGTTTTGAACCAAATCGTAGCTTTCTAACAAAACATCGCCTGAAAAAGGTCTCAAAATGCACAAAAACTGCATCCAGAAAGCAAATTGCCTAGATATGTCTTAGATGATAAAAAACAAAGTGAATATACCTGTTCACTTTTTGAAGTACACCTAAGACTCGGATTTAAATCCGAGGTTTTCGCATTTTTTCTAGACTACGACCAACAGAAAAGAAAGGTCTGAGATCGTTCCGATAAATAAAAAAAGCTACCGAAATCGAACTTCAAAAAAATTTTGATTCCTACACATCTTAGAGAAAATCAAAAGTTGTAAGATATAATAAATTTCATTAAGTTTTCTTTCTTTTTTGCAGTTAATATTCTAGTTCAAAATAATATATCTAAAATTTTATTATTTAGGATACAATGGTCGATTTTTGCTGCAATGTCATTTCAAACTGGTATTTTATTTCGTTTAATATGGATTGATTACAGGTATATTAATAATAATCACATAAAAGCAATTTTATTTCATAAATTTTTCTATATTTTAGTTGGGATATAATGGAACCTTTTACATATTTTATATCGTATTCAGCTGTATTTTTAGGTTATTGTTATTATATACTTCGTCGAAATGATATGAAATATATGAATATGTCTGATTATTTTTATTTAAAAATTTTACATCGTTTATTACAAAAGAAAAATTTTGATTTAATACGTTATAATGCATTAAAAGATGAAATAATGATGATTGAACATGATCTTCAACGACTTAAAGATCCATTAGATCGTATTATAGGAACATCATAAAAAAAAAAAAAAAGATTTATTATTTTTATTTTTTATGTAATATTTTAATCAGTATTGTCGTTTGTTTTTTTGTATTTATTATTTTAGATAGGAAAAAAAAAAGAAAGAAATCAATTCAATTTTTTTAGTGACATAAAATAATATTGATATAAATATATTTTAATTTTTAGTCTTGTTTTTATATATATATATATCTATTTAAATATGGGTCGAAAAAAAAAGAAACAAACAAAACCTTGGTGTTGGTATTGTAATCGTGAATTTGATGATGAAAAAATTCTATTACAACATCAAAAAGCAAAACATTTTAAATGTCATTTATGTCATAAAAAATTATATACCGGACCCGGTTTACAAATTCATTCAATACAAGTATAATTTAAAAAAAAATATTATTTTTATTTAAAATAAATATTTTCATATTTAAGGTACATAAAGAAAATATTGATAAAGTACCAAATGCAATTAAAGGTCGAGATAATATTGAAATTGAAATTTATGGTATGGAAGGTATACCAGAAGAAGATCTTCGTGCACATGAAAAACGTCTTTCGGGAAAAGATAAAGATGAACCAGATACAAATGATACTATTAAAGTACCTCAACCAATTGGTATGCCACCAATGCCACCAATAGGTATGATGCCAACTGCACCAATGATGCCAATGGCTTTTCCTGGTATGCCATTTGGTATAACACCTATGCCATTACCTATGATGCCTCCTGTATCAATGATGACATCATTACGACCACCACCAGTACCTATGATTCCACCAACATCTGGTAATTCAACAACAGCAAATCTTATTCCAACTAAACCATTATTTCCAAGTGGAGCTACTGATGTTTGTTTTAATTGAAATAAAAAAATAAATTTTTATTTTTAATAGCATTTTTTTTTAGACAAATAATGATACAAATTCATCATCTAATTTAACAACAATGGTATCAGCTGCAGCAGCTATATCAAATTTATCAGCTACAACATCTGGATCATTACCTGGTAATAGAGGAAAAATTGAACCTGTTGCTGGTACAGCAAAAATTATACATCCAGATGATGATATATCATTAGTAAATTTTATATATTCATAAAATAAAATCATTTTTTATGTTTTTCTCTAGGAAGAATTTCGTGCTTCATTACCAAAATATAAACAAATGATGATGCCACAACAAATGCAAATGCCACCAATGCCTGCTGGTCTTTCAATGGCTAATTTTGTTCGACGTATGTTTTTTTTTCTTCTGTTCGTTAAGTTTTTTTTTTTGTTAAAATATTTTTTTTGTTTTAGCTCCAATGGGTGGTCTACCATTTATGGCTCCACCAGCAGGTTTTCCACCTATGGGATTTAATGGTCCACGTTTTTGATCTTGCCAAAAAACAAAAAATAAAACAATGTACGTGGATGTTTTCCTTATTCTTCTTTTTTTTTTTTGTTTTCCTATAAACAAAGATGAACATTTCTCAATTTTTGGTTTCATATTCTCTTTTTCTTCTGTTGCAATCAATGTTTTCTTCTCTCATTCTCTCTGATTGGATTAACTTTGTTTTTCTTTTCTTTTTTTCTGTTACTTAAGTGTTTTGTTTCATTATGTCTATGTGTATGTTGATAAAAAAAAATTATTGAAGAGAACATTGATATTATATATATATATATTTATTTATTTATTTATCTGCCTTGTTCTAGGCTGCTTACATGTGAATGATATGCTCGTGCGACGACAGACATAGACTCAAAGTCAGGTCGGTCTCTCACACGATGTCGAGTCACAGTAGCAGCAGCAATCTATATAATTTATTTTATAAAAAAAAAAACGTTTTTTTTTCTTTTTGCTGCACGCGCTGTTGGGCTACTTAATTGAGTAAGCCCCTAAGAGAGATGAATATCTCTCTTGGTGACAAAGATTTAGTTGAAAAACGGCGATCTTTTTTTTTCTTTTCTTATCTTTATTTAATTATGTTATTTTTGTTTTTTCTTGATTGATTTTATAGGAGCAAGGTATAATATGTTTACCTTTTTTTTGGGGGTAGGTAAATCTTTTTGAGTAATCGGTATATTTTACATATCTCTATATAATAAGCTTTCTTTTTTTTCAATATTTTCATAAAGTTTATATATTGGTTTTGTGGATGTAATTAATTCAATGGTTTATATATTCACTGAAAACAATATTTTTTTTACATGTTATTAGTCCAAGCATCGTATTATGTTGTATGACAATCGGTTATTGTTAAGTAGTTGGAAAATAACAGCAAATAAGAGGAATTAAAATTCTATTAGTTGCCGAAACTTATGAAGAATTTGAAAGACAGAAGTACATACGCTCAATAATTTGGTATGTCGCTTCATCCTATGTATCTTCTTTCTTATATT
Source organism: Rotaria sp. Silwood1 (assembly GCA_905250075.1). NCBI lineage: Eukaryota > Metazoa > Rotifera > Eurotatoria > Philodinida > Philodinidae > Rotaria > Rotaria sp. Silwood1. The sequence continues at coordinate 68,467 of CAJNOP010000555.1, read as the reverse complement.
TGATTCTGATACGATTAGTCAACTACTCAATTGTTTATTTGTATGTTGAAAAAAAAATTTTTTATATTAATTTATGAAATGAAACTTTCCTTTTTCTTTCTTTCTGATTCTTCCTAGGACGTTAGTAATCAACAGCTACTTCCTTGTAAAATAAAGTGTCCATGATCATTTTTCATTATTGTCAAATATTGTAGCTGGTAGGAAGAATGTTTTTCTAGGCTGGGTTTTTATACATATCATTAATCACAATAAGAATTTTTGTTTTTATTGGGAATAAAAAGTATTTCGATGGAAGATGTCACATAGTACTTCAATCAAGTGTTGTGACTTGTTAAATATACAAAAAAAAATACAAAATAGTATTTTTTTTATATATATTAGCATGCGTAACATATCGATAGGTATTTACTTTAGTAATAAAATTATTCAATATGATGAAATAATGAATATTCTATATTGGAATTTTTTTACAATTGTAAAATTATTATTGATGGGAAAAAAGTTGGAGAATTCTTTTGATGAATTATGTTATGGTTTTCGTTCAACATGATTAAAACTATGTTATTTTATCTTTTCATTAACATAATTTAGAAGCAATGAATTCATATTATAATCCTATAGGATTTCCGAGACAAAAAAAAATGGTCAATGATTCTGTCAATCATTTCATTAGAAAAGTTAACTGATTACTATTTCATATGATAATGTTTTTTTGAACATAATACAAATGTGTAAAAGTAAGAATATGATATTATTTGATTATTAACAAGAATAATATTAAGAGAAATATTCCTAATCATAGTGAAATAGAATGAAAGATGGTAACAAATTAGCGATGGTATTTACAATAGATTATGAAGAAAGATATAATAAAGAATGAAGAACATTTCTTGAAAGAATTTTACGTTTATATTGTAGTTCAATCATCATTTGACTGATACATCGTAGAAACATAAATATTCAACTAGACGTACAAAAGAGAACATATTTGATTATCTATTTGTCAATAGAAGGAAGAATACATTAGTTACAATCAAATGCAACGGACATTTGATAATCAATCATGAAACTATTCACATTTAGCAAAGCGTTCAAAGAAAATGAAATCAAATTTAAGATGTTGACCTTTGCTCAGTTCTCATCAACACTGAACCAGTGGAGTCTATATGACATTTTCACATATATTTAATATTCTAAATAATCTTTGTGATACTTCTATATATCATTGATAAAATGATCATGAAGATGATCGAATAAATTCGTCGTAGATTATGAATGTGGGTGTGAGTGTCGATGTGACTGAAGATCTTTTGTATACCTTCACGACAGCTACACCCACATCCATCATCATTTGCCTACTTTTAGATGCTCCTTTAGGATACTTTAATATCAAGATTTCATACAACCGAATTGTTTCAATTGCAGAAGAATCATCCTACTAGACTTTCCTTAAAAATCTTCAAAGAAAAAGAGCTCATATCCATGGGATTTTCAGCATTGTAAAGAAGCCTAAGAAAATAAACTGCAATAGTTAGTTTCTGTTTGAAAACTTCACTGATAACAGATTTGATAGTACTTATTATCTTTTGAAAGTGTTCATTGAAAAGTGTATGAGTGTGAGTCTTTGCTTGACACTTTCACCAATGAATACATCGACACCCAACTAACATAATTACCAACTGCGATAGTAATCAATCCATTTGGTAATGAAAAAAAAACAATGCAAATAAAATGCTACGAATCATGTTTTTATCTAGACCAGTTTTTGATCATAAATTCATTTGACGATATTAGAATTCACGAAAAAAATATTGTCTGTGAAAATAAAATGATTCAGATACCTAGTCACGGCTTAAAAAGTTATCGCCCATAGTCAGAATTTCTTGCCTATGCTACTCAACATTTGATACATAAAAATGCGCTTGTCTTGAAAGCTTTTGTAAGAAAATGATATTTTTTTTTACAAATGTGTTATCTTTTGAGGAAAAGATAATACATTTGTAAAAATATTCTTTCATAAATAATTATCTTTGTATTTTCTGAAACTTAAAATTTGTAATTTAATATTTCAGAACCGATGGATGAGGATATAAATAAATTTGACAACATTCATAGCACATCTGATGTATCTAATAGAAGAAAATGTCCATTGACTGTTTATGATTGTCGAAACATCGAGGTAGTTGTAAAACAAAAACAGCTGAATGATATTAAACTTTTTTTTTTGTTGTTGTCTATATATTTATAGCTCAATGAGAGTTCATTACAAGAACATTATACTTCAGAACAGCATCAAAAAAGTCTTGTCAGATGTGCTCAGTCAATTATGGTAAGTACAAATGGTGTTTTTTCCAAAGCCGATACAGATATGGAAGAAGGGAAAACTTTATTAATGAAAAATTATGAAAAATTATCCATAGTAGCAACAAATATTGAAACAATTGATAATCAATTGACACAAATATATGTTCAAATGCTTCAATGTCATCAACAAAATACAAATCTTCATCAAGAATTGAATAATATGGAGATAATAAATTCCTTAGAAAAATCATATCTTGATACAATATTACTTAATCAAAATATTTTAATGCAAGATATCACAATGCTAAAACAACAAGTAGAAAATGAAAATCAAATAATAAAAGATGGACCTAATGGAACAATAGTTTGGAAAATAATTAATGTTCGTGAAAAGACATATGATGCTCAATCAGAACGACGAACAAGTATTTATTCACCTGCTTTCTATACATCAAATACTGGATATAAATTATGTGTTCGACTTTATCTTAATGGTGATGGTTCAGCACGAGGTTCTCATATATCAATTTTTCTTTTAATACTTCGAGGTTCATATGATAGCTTATTGAAATGGCCATTTTCTTATCGTGTATCATTTTGTCTTTTTGATCAACGAACAATAATTGAAACAAATGGAAATATACAACCTAAACATATTATTGATAGTTTTCGACCTGATATAACTAGTATAAGTTTTCAACGACCATGTTCAGAAATGAATATTGCTTCAGGAATTCCAAAATTTTTTTCTTTAATTGAATTTAATAAAACTGAAAATGAAAATTTATATATTATAAATGATACTATGTTTATAAAAGTCTTAATTGATTTTATAGGAATATCTCGATCAATACTACCTTTTATTTTCAATTTAAATATTGCACTACCTACACATATACAAGAAAAACTTATTTCGAAAGAAATCAAACGACGTGAAGAACAAAATATTCATTGAGATTGATTCAAATGTTTGTTGATTTAAATATACATAAGATCATGATATATATATATTCAAGATAGATATTATATCCGTAAGTATTTTTCGCTGATTGAATTTATGATTACTAAAGAATATGTCATATAATAGGAAACTACAATAAACTGATCACTATGGCATTTCTATGTAATCAAGATTATTTTATTGCATTTAAAATACTTGAATATAAACAGACTGATTTGTATATGAGATTTTAATGTAATAAAAATATATTATTGTGTAACAGTTTTATTCGAAATATTGAAAGTTTAAATTTGTAATTGTCACGTCTAATAATTTTGAAACTTATCAGACAGACTTATTAGCTTTTGGTTATATGGAAAAAGAAAAACAATCGATATGAATTGAATCAATTCGTATTATTCATTTTTCTTTTTGAGACACATATTAAATCATTGAAATTTTTTGTCTCTTCACAATTCAAGCATAACATTCTCTCTTTGAGATATGAGACTGTCAAAATATTGACTCAGTCTATACAAAGATACATTTTTTTGAAAACTTCATATCTCTAAAAATATCAATAAGAATCTAAATTCTTTTAGGGTTTTGATTAGAACATTATGTTGTATGTAAAGGTAAAAACACAAAAATCATTAAACCTGGGAGAGAGTCACCGAAGAAATTCCCTCGGGATAAATAGCAAGTTATTAATTTCGATAAGTTACTTGTCATCAGTTTACTATAATATAATAACATTTCTAAGAAAGGAAAAAAGAAAATGTTCAATTCTTTATATATAGAGCATGTCTGGAAATGATTAGTTAATTTGAATACCTGGTAAATGTGTGAAATTAATAATCATATTCCCTCGAACATATTCATTAATTACAAAAAAAGAAAAAAGTATTAGTTTGTAAAGTTTTTTTAATGAAATAGAATAGAAATAATATATTTATTAGATTTCACAAAGGTTATCACTTCTAATCTATATAATTGTATATTCAATTTATGATTTTATAAGACACAAGATAAGAGCTTATCAAAACTCAATTTATAACACTTGTCTATACAGTTATAAAGAAAACTGTTAGTGACATTATTTGATTGCAACGTCAATATACCTTCTAAGATCATAATGATGTGTCAAATGAATTTTCACTAAACTTATCCAGACTAAAATCTTTCATAGGAATACAATAGGGATATTGAAATACGATGCAACATATGATTATTGCTTTCTTCTACAATGAATCAATGAAAAAAGAACAAAAAGTGTATTGCTCGATATAAAAGTACATTATCATATGTAAATATTAATGTATTCATTTCATCTTACTTTTATATTGAACAAATAATATTGAAAATAATCAGTATCATATTTGCTTTTTCATTATAAAACTAAAAATCTTATCAACAGAATACTCTTAGGTAAATCCAGAATTAATGTCAAGATCACTAGGGAACACTTACAACATATCAAATAGATAAATACTAATTTGATAATCTATGATTCTTTTCGAATATTGATAAATGCTCGAGAAGATGATGCTTCAAATATTTTTATTATTTATTTAAAATCAAATACTTTTGTTAATTGTATACTAATATTAGTTCTATCATATCTATAATTAGTGATTAATACTATAGAAAAATCATGATATTTGTATATAATAATAATTTTTAAAAATTATTTTACATGTGACTTCATAAAACAAAACAAAAAAAAAACAATTTATTTTTCTGACATCAATAAATAAATAAACACAAAGATGTGTTAAAAAAAATAAACATTAAATTAGTCATAGTAACGAGGTATTTACATATAATACTGAATTTAATGGAATTTGTACTTAACCTAACACATTATTTAAAATAGAAATATATATTTTTTATGCATGTTATAACTACTACTCTCAATTCATCAAATTAAAATATTTAGAAACCTATTGTTATAAGTGTTTCCAGTAGAAGAATCATTGAATTCTTTAATTACTCTAATGAAAATTATTTTTTTTTTTAATATCATAAGATAATCAGTTGATTTGTTCATCTATCAATCGAATTACATTAAATATATAGTATGCATGCAATAAAATATTACTATGTATTTTAAGTAAAAAAAAAAACACGTTTGCATTTTTATTCCGTAAGCTTTTACTTGAACTGACATATTGAAGAAAAATATATTTCTACTCTTTCTTTTTTTTTTGAGTCGTTTTTTTTTTTTTTAAATGTGCATAATTAACTTCCGTTAAGACAACTTCAAAAAAGAACTAATATAAAATCATGATTGAATTGTGTTATAACTCAAGTTTTGGCACTATGCGCATAGGTCAATTTAGAAGAAAAAAAATCGTAATAATCTTCAAAAAAAAGAGACTGATCTATCTATTTTACAAATATTCGAAACAACAAACAAATAAAATTCTTATTGTATTATACTAAATAATGACTTTTTTAGAAATTAAAATATGCAAGTGAAAAAGAAATAATCGACTATTATTGAATTAATAAATTTTAAACAAGAAAACAAAAAAACACTAACCAACGATCAATTAAGATGCATTATAGATGGCCTTGAATAGGTAGGTGCAGGTCATCATCAGTACAGCAACATTTTTGAATGCATTCTATTCTTTTCTTTTCTTTTTCTTCAATTTGAAAAAAAAAAATTTACATCGGTAAGATTCTCTTCGACAACACTAAAAGAATTATAACTTCGCTCTCTCTCTCAGTTTTCTCTTTCTTTTTCATTTCTTTCAACTTGTCTGTTATTGCTTTAGTAGTGCTCACCGGCTAGCATATACTCATATATATATATATACATCAACAAACGAAAGAACGAACAAATTAAAGTACCGTATTGTTGTCTCCTATGACGACTTCATTCCTATATGTCGTTTTCTCTTATTTTTTTGTTCTACCTTTTCGATCAATCATTAATTCAAGCTTTTTCATTTTTATCGAATGCTTGTATTATTGCAGACTAACAAGTACTATTGGAATACTATACATATAGATATATATATATTAGAGAGGTTAGATTAAAAAAGTGAATCTTTGTATTTTATGTGAGTGTGTGTGTGTTTTTTTTTCGTCATAGTGAAATGTGTCATATGAAAACGATTGGTTTACATGAGAAAGAAATGAAAAAAAAAAAAAAAAAGCATAGGAAACGGTTGTTGCCTTTTGTTTCTATTTATTTGTAGAGAGTGCAAGCTATTTGAATGTCTGCTAAAGAACGTCGACGTCGACCACCACCTTCAGGTATGTTTAGAGTTATATTTTTTTGTTTTCGAAATTTTTGTATTTTATTGTTATATATAGCTAAAGTGAAATTAGCATTTGGAAATGATACAGATGATGATAATAAGGAAAAACAGAATCATAAAGAAATATTAGAAGATAATAAACCAATATTATCTAATCAAATAATAGAAAAAAATATTAGTGATATTAATTCAGATAAATGTTATGAACGAGCCTTATTTACAGTTCATAATATTACTGTTGAAGTTATATTAGAAAATGAAACATTAAGTTGGTCAACTGTAACAGGTGAAAGTATGTTAAGATTAAATATAGTTTTTAATTGTTGATTTATATATATGTATATATATTATTGTTATTTAGTTCCACATGAGGACACTAGTCGACGAAAATCTGCAAGTCGAGATCCTGTAAGTTCAGTTAATCTTCAAAATATTTATGCAATCACACCACTTCATACTCATCATAATTGGTCATTAAATGCTGAAACATTGGCTAGTGGTTCTGTATCTACAGTAAATAGTATTAGTGTACCAGGAATATCCTTATCGAATTCAAATCAAGATTCAGTTCTACGTGGTTTTCAATTACATTCTTTTCAAACGATGCCAGATGGTATTTTACAAGAAATGCTTATTATATTTCAAAGTAGTCAACCTACTCAAATTGAACATTGGTATCAATTATTATCAAAAATAATTTCTGAACGTATGTAAAATTTTAAATATAAAAATAATTTTATTTGTTCTATTGTTTTTTTTTATTTTTTTTATTTTAGGTAGACCATCACGTCATATTCTTGTTATGTTAAATCCATATGCTGGTCCAAGACGTACTCGACATACATATTCAACAAAAATAAAAACAATGTTAGATAGAGCACAATATAAAATAACATATATAGGTACATATTAAAAAAATAGAATTAATTTAATTCATTATTATATTTATTTAGAAATTGATGATCATTGTAGTGCTGATGAAGCATTAGAAAATTTTGAAGGTGATTTTGATTCTATAGATAGGTAGGAAAAAAAAATTTTTTCGACAGTTCTATTTTTTATTGTTTTTGATGTATCCTGTTGGTTTTTTTTTCTATTAGTTTAGTTATTATTGGTGGTGATGGATCAGTAATTAATATTATCAATGCATTAATTCATTATTTAACAAAAGAAAATCGAACTAGGTAAAATAATTCATTATATATAGTATAATTCAAAATTAATATATTTTTCTTTTTTTTTATTTTTGGTTTTAATATAGATTAGATATGGAACATGATTTACCAACAATACCTTTTCCAATATGTATTGTTCCTGATGGTAGAATTATACAAAATAAAAATAAAAAAAACTTCGAATTTAAAACGAAATTTTTTTTCATAGGTACAACAAATATTCTTTGTCATACAATACATGGAAATATAGATCAATGTACACCTTTATTACATTTACTTTTTAGTAAGATAATCATAAAAATAAATTTAATTAATTTTATCTTTTTATTTGAATATAATTAGATCAACAAATGAAAATTGATATGTCAGCAATATTTGATTATGATTATAATTTTGTTACATCAAATTTTAGTGCTGGTGCTGGTTATCCAGCTAGTGTTTTGAAATATTTTCCACGTTATAATTTACATAGTACAAAAACTATTATTAAAAAATCATTTGCAAAAGCAGCTTCAAATAAAAATCTAAAGTACGTATTTTTTTGTTTTTTGTTTACACAAGTAAAACAAAATTTTTTAATAGAGAATAAAAGTTAAAATCAAATACACAAAAGAATTTATTATAAGTATGAATAAACGATTTGAGAAACTTATTATACTTAGAAATACACCGAGACCGAGCCTCGCGCGGTCTTGGTGAGTTCAGGTCTCAGTCTCAGTTAGTCTCTGCCTTGATATTGATAAGTATTGAACTCGTCTATAATCGATTTCAATTAGAGGTGTAAGTGGTGGCGAAACCAGGATTTTAACGGTGGAGGGGCTCAGCTGGTCGAGCTCTAAGTTGGTGGTGGGGCTCATAAAAGTGTTTAGCTGACGCGGCTTCGCTCGGTGGTAGGGCTCAAAGCTTTGATAGTGGAGCTTAGCCCCACCTGGCCACCTCCTGGTTACGCCACTAGGTGTAAGCCGAATGGTCAAACAGCGGTAGTGCCTACTAGACTTTATGTTTTTCTGCACCGGCGGGGCTTTGAGAACAAAAAAAAGACTTATTTGCTCTTAAAAATGTCAACGGCGGCGGCGGCGCAGCAGGTGAACTTGCTTTTTCACAGCGGCGGTTCTTAAAAAATTTTTTAAATTATCTACGATTTCGTAGTGGCGGCGGCCCAGCTGTACGGCTTATACCTCTAATCTTAATGTAGTTTTTTATCGTAGGTACACATTGTAGATAGTCTCGGTCGATATTTTTATCTTTTCAGTTTTTCGACCGAGATTCAAAGAATCTAGACCGACAGTCTTGGTTGAGTGTCTGATCCTGGTACATCCCTAATTATGTTCCAAACTATCAGAAGAAAAGTTAAGAATGAATATGTGAATTTTTTACTTGTACAACATTGAAAGTAGAGAATAGTCATAGTCAAACGAAAAAAAAAAAAAACTCTTATTAAAATCATTGATTTTTTATTCTATAGACCAATTGAAATGGAAATAAGATATATTCCAGTATATCAAGATATTGGACCGATGAGTCGTTGCTATCGAGGGTAAAAGAAAAGAATATTTATTCATATATTTATCTAATTAGTTTTTTGATAGTTGTCCATCATGTACACCAGCACCAGAAGAAAAAAGTGATGATCAAGTGAAAACTTTTGATAGTTTTCATGTACAACAAATTAATAGACGAAAAAAATCCTCATCATTACCTAATAATGATCATAGTAATAATCGTTTATCATCAGCTGGAAAAATTTCTAATCAAACGAATGAAAAAGAAAAAAATTGGAAAATACTTGAAAATGAATATTTACAAGTAGCTGTATTAACAAATGCTAATTTATGGTCATTTGCACCACAAGGTTTATCAAAATTTGGTCATATAGCTAATGGTTCACTTGATTTAATTTTAATTGAACCAGTTTCACGTAAAGAATTCTTACGATATGTAAGACGTAATGGAAATTCAAAAGATCAGGTATACAAAAAAAC
>CAJNOP010000555.1:1502-58784 GCA_905250075.1 Rotaria sp. Silwood1 | reverse complement strand
GCATTCATATTTACTATACTTCTATTTACTTTTTCAATACCTAGTATATGGGGAATGTATTTATTAACAAATCATTTAATTCAACAATATCCATCACGTTGGATACATTATAGTTTATGGTTATTACGTATTATACTTTATATAGTTGCAATATTTCTTTCATTAATTCTTGCATTTATAACAGCACAACCATTAAGTGCTCCAGCACTAGAAAGTCTTGTTCGTACACAAGAACATTATTTAAAATATCCTAATCGACCTGAAGAAAGTTTTTGTTCAAGTGTATGGAGAAGTATTCGTGTAGCTATTGTTTCAATTATAACAGCTTTATGTATATTTATTATATTAACAATAATGGAATTTTTTTTTCCACCATTTATTATTATAACAATACCATTAAAATTTATTATAACGGGTTTTATTCTTGCATATGATATTATTGATTATCCATTATCATTACATTTATTTGGTGTACGAGAACGTACACCATGGTTTAAACATTATATATGGGCAACAATTGGTTTTGGTTTATCAATGGAAATTATTTTTCTTATACCAGGAAGTTTTTTTCTATTATTACCAGCAGGTGTTTGTGGTGCAACTATACTTGTTGTTGCAGCTGAACGTGCAGAAATTGATCGACCATTATTAATTATTGATGATCTGTAAAATTTTTGATAAAAATCGTTTTTTTTTTTTCATTTAGTCAGATAATATAAAGTTTGTTTCAGAAGTTTCATTATTCTTGTATTTAACAAAAGTAATTTTAATAGATTTATCATATCTACTTAAAATATTAAATAATTTGAAAATTTTAGAATAGAAAATTGTAAAATATTATTTTATTAATTTTTTGTTTTTTTTGATTATTTTAACTGATAAAATATGATAGAAAAATGTTGAGGCAAATATTAATTCGAGAAATGCCAAAAAGAAACAACGAGTAAAATATTAGATGACATAGAAAATGAAATTTTGTTAAAATGATTAAGTTTCTAAGTCAAACTGTATTAACAAATATCTTATGTAGATGAAAATACAATAACATTGCATAATTACAAAATAGAATAAAATAAATTTAGTATTTGTTTTTTTTTTTTTACATCGAAGAATGATAGATAAAAAATATAAACACGATTACAATTAGTAATAGATCAAAATGGTAATCGAATACTAGAAAATTGATATATGTGTGTTTCTTTTTACTTCGAAAATTTTGTTTTAGTTTATGAAAGTAATTCATAAATTGTCAAAAAATAGATACATGATATTGCTATTACTGTTTCTTAACTAGAGTCAATATTATTGATCTGAACCTTTGTCGTTATTTAATACAGAGTAGATACAATAACCTGTCGAATTCATTGAAAAATATTGTTTTTAATTTCTTTACATAAGCTTAGGTTTAGATTGTTGTTTATGGTTTAACAATCAGCTGTTAGATAGATGAGTTTTTTATTTTCGCACTATATATAGAAATATAACATATATAAACTTGTAATTTGTAAGAAGTTCAATGCGAAAAGAAATATATCTTAAAATCATTTTACATTAATTAATTAATAATGATGCAACAAACTAGTCAGTTTAAAAATTTTGAATCACTTCAAAAATTCTCAATCGATTACAACTCTAACAAGAATGATGAGTCTTAAAACTTCTGAAACACTCTTTATATATCTGTCTTAAGATATATATATTTTTTCTTTTTGTGTAAACCAAGCTTTTCAAACCAAAATAAATATTGTAAAATAATATTCTGTACTATTTCGGTTTGGCTATTCTTATGTCCATTGATAAAATGAATATGTCAATATGTATTCTATCATCAAATAATAGACAAATTCAAGTTGGATTTTATAGATCATGACAGATGGACATATCTGTTGGAAAAATGACTGATGAATCAAATCTTCTGGGAATGTAATTTAACATGATAGTCAATGACATAAATATAAGTGAATTTGTTTCTCTCAATTTATCTTTTACGTGAAGATGTACATATCTGATTGAAGTAGTGATATAGATATTAGAAGAGGCCGACTACATCATGTAGTTTGCCTGTTTTTATATCAATATCAGTGCTTCTATCAGATCAGTACGTTTTCATGTGAAAGAAAAATTTAAAAAAAAATGTGTAAAAAACTTGCAAGAAATAAGTGCTCTTTAACTTTGGTCGTCGACTGTATTATTAAATATTTTTTTGCAAAATACATACGCAACTTGTGAGTTGAGTAAAAAAAATCAACATTTTTCATTATGAAAGAAACAAGGCATAAACACTTTTCTTTTTTGTCAAATGAATGGTCGCTTAAAAAAAAAATTCTTTTACTTCTATCAATTTATTTTTTGATGTTAATAGTACCAAAAGATCGATCATTATCGTAGATTTTTTTACACACTTTGATTATTAAGTAATTAATCAGTACGGAGAAGAGTATCTTGCCTATCAATATGGGTAAATATATTTGAATTGTATATCGATTTTATACACAAGATATACTTCGATAAGTTTCATCACAATTAATCGAAAGGATTGTACACTAATGCCATCTATTCTGTAATTTCCTATGATGAAACTTTTTTTTTTTGTTGAAAAATTCTTCTATGTTTAATAATTTATTTTCTTTTATTGAAATTTGTCTTGATTGATCATCTAATAATTTATTCATTATTAGAATTTCTGCTTAGATCCAATCAATAATCAGTCGCTATCATCAACGTTAGTAATCATCGAACATACCGCTATGTAAATTCATTCCCTTCGCGGTCACATTAAGATTAGTAATATATAAAATTCTTTATATACATGAAGAGAATAGTGAATAATGCTTAAGAACAGTTGCTGAATGATGAAAGAAAAAGAGAAATAACTAAATATAGTAATAAATTTTCTTTTTTCTTTTGTGTTACTCTGATTAAGAAACTAATGTATCTTTAGTCAATCATTAATCAAGGGCATTTCTTTTTTCTTCCTATTCTTTCTCAATAACAAAATAACAACACAACATTAATTTATTTCTATTTACATTTTTAGACAATTTACGTCACCTGTACAGGGTTTATTTCTTTTCTTTTTTTTTTGTTTTACTTTATTTCAAAAGTAATCGACGAAATAAAATGACTACGCGATCTTCATCAGGAGCACGTACACGTAATGCCTCACCATCAAATTCTAATGCATTAAATGTATCTCGTGCTGAAGAAAAAGAGCAATTAGAGACACTTAATAATCGTTTGGCTGTTTATATTGATACAGTACGTCGTTTAGAACATGATAATAAAGAATTAAAGGTAAAAATGAACGTTTTTTTGGTCGACCTTCAAGAAAATTAATATATTTTTATTTTTTATTAAGAGTATAATTTCATCATATACAGATACATATGAACTTCAAACATCAAAAGTTAAACAATTATATGAACGTGAACTTGAAGATTCAAAAAAATTAATTGAAGAACTTGCAAGAGAAAAATCACGTTTAGAAATTGATGCTGAAAAAGCAAATGCTGAAGCACAAGATGCATTAACAAAGTAAAATTAAAATATTTTTTATTTTGTTATTATAAAATATATTTATTTTAGACTTGCACGTAAAGAACGTGAATTACGTTCAGCTGAAGCTCGAATTAAACAATTAGAAACAGAAATTGCTGATTTAAAAGCACGTAATGAAGCACTTGTTTTTGATAATAATCGAAAAACTGATGATAATGTCGTAAGTTCATTTTTATTAAAAAGAATGTTCGATATTTTTCTAGTCTATATACTGTTTAACCTCAAGAAAATTTCATAGATTACTAAAAATATCATTTATATATTAGAGTTGAATATAAAAATCTATTTTTCATAAACATTCAGTAATATCTAATCCTAAAGCATATGATGTTTGTATTTGATTTAAATAGAACGATAAAATTTTTCATTAATAATAATGTCGAGTCTATTTTCTATTCTTCAATGACAAGGTTTATTAAATCATCTAGAGTTAATTTATCGACATAAACAAAAAAAAAGAATCTTGTTCGTTTCAATTAAAACAAAATTTATTTTAATTTATGAATGTTTTTTTTTTTTTTCATTGAAGACTTTACGTGGTCATAATGGCGATCTTGAAAAACAAGTAGCTACATTAAAACGTCAACTTGAAGCTGAAACACTTTTACGTATTGATCTTGAAAATAAAAATAAAACATTACGTGAAGAACTTCAATTTAATCAACAAGTTCATGATACAGTAAATAATAAAAAAAAAAAAATTCTTATTATTTTATTATTTTTTTTGTTCAGGCTGTCGATGAAATTCGTCGACAAAAACGTGTTGAACTTAAAACATATGATGATGGTTTACGTCAACAATATGATGATCGTTTATTACATGAATTACAACAATTACGTATGCAAACTGATCAAGAATTACAATCCATACGTGATGATGTAGCTTCACAATATGAACAAAAAATAGATGATTTAAAAAATACAATACGTCGTAATGCTGATCAATTTGGTAATTATAGAACTGATGTTGTATCATATCGTGAACGTATTGATGATTTAACAAAAAATCGTGATGCATTAAATGATAAAGTTTTATTTCTTGAACAACGTTGTCGTGATTTGGAAGAACGTTTACATCGTGCACAACAACGACAAGATGAATTATTATCTGAACGTGAAGATGAATTACAACGTTTAAAACAACAAATTGAACAAATGCAAATTGATTATCAAAATTTACTTGATATTAAAATTGGTCTTGATAGAGAAATTGCAACATATAGAAAATTACTTGAATCAGAAGAAGAACGGTAAAACAAAAATATTTTTCATTATTTAATATTAAATTTTTTGTTTTGTTTTTCTAGACTTAATATATCAGGTAGTTCAAGTCGTAGTGAAAATTTATATTCTGATAATACTGGTATAACAACAACATCAAGTAGATTATATGAAACAAGTTCATATCCATCACGTAAACGTTTACGTTATGAACCAGATGAACGTTTATCATCAATACATAGTCATTTACTTGATGGTATTAATATAATTGATGATGATAGTTCACATCCAAAATTTGTTAAATTAGTTAATAATTCAAATCAAGAAATTAATTTATTTGGTTGGTTACTTAAACGTAAAGTTGGTACACAATCATATGAATATAAATTTCCTAGAGGAATGATTTTAAAAGCAGGTGCTACAACAACAGTAAGATAAAAATTTTTGTTTTTTTTTTTCATGTTCTAAATAATTATTTATTTATAGATTTGGAGTTCGGATGTTAATGATATATCAGTTGATCCACCAACAAATTTAAAATTACGTACAACTAAATGGTTTACAACTGGTAATGAAACTAAAAAAACAATTTTAGAAGATGCAGATGGACGTGTAAGTTAACACAAAATATATTTTTATTCAATTTTAATGTATTTTTTTTATTTAGGTTGTTGCTGAAAAAACAGTCACTATTAAATAAAAAGACATAGAGTTTTTAAGCTTGTTTTTTTTTTTTGCTTTATATGTAAAAAATATATTCATGATGTAGTTTGTTTTTTTTTTTTTTTCTTTGACCAAACTTCTTGGCATTTTGATATTATATTATTCAAGATGTTTGTCACGTATCAGTAGAAACAAGAAGATGGTATTTTGCACACACACTCATTTATAATCTTATTTTCTTTTTAATCTAAACTTTAGTTTGAGCATCCCTCATATTTGTTTTTTGTATTTCCGTTATTGTTTTCATTACGTATATTTGTTGTTTGTACGTTTCCATCCAGCATATTTGTTATAGTATTTTTTTTTCTTTTTTTTGTGGTTGTCTTCTTCTATTTAGCAAAATTAAACATTGCTTATAAATGAAAAATGAATTGATTATAATCATGTCCTTGATTTATGTCCTTAATTATAGGTAGGCGATGAATAAATGTCAGTTGAAAAATGATAATCATTGATGACACATGATAAGGTTTTTATATCGTTTACTAGTCATTTGATAGAAAAAAAAAATGGACAGGAGCATATATTGTATCTAGAATATTTTTTTTTTGATCTATACATATACGTCATTTTGAATTGATGATTATATTTAATAGAAATTTTCTTTGTTTCAATAAAAAACTGTCAATTGATTGAAGCAATATAATTCAAAATAAAATTGATGATAAGAATAGATAGTTGATGTAATGATTCATATTTATATGTGATAGATGTATTTGATTATACGTGATGATTATATTTAAAACAGTAGGATAGCTAGAAATATGGTCATTGGACAATTGCATATGGGATATTTTAAATAATGATATCAATTGTTCAACGCTAAGAATACATTTAAAAAGATATAAGTGATGTCGTTTTAATACGTTATATCATTTTGTGATCTAACCAAATAATTCAAAAAAATCGACTGACAAGTTGTTTCATTAAACTAATGCTTATTTTTTTCTTTTGGTCAAAACACTCGTTATTTTACTAAAATTCGCTGATGGTTGTATTTGTGCTTATTCATGCTTTTGAACGTCGAACAGTACATTTATGAAAAAGAGCGAACAAGTTATTCTCTTAGTTGAGAGTAATGGACTTCTCTCTTTAATAAATATAGTTTTTGTGATAGTAACCATAACTTAAAAATTCTTGACTAAGTCACTTTTAGCGACTGTTCATTTTTATATAAATTTATTCTTGGGTTCAATATCAATATTGTGAAGCAATGATTTTATTTAACTTTCAAGAAAGAAATAAAGTGTAACAGTGCAAAGATCAAGTCTATACAAATCTGACAATAGGAAGACTTTTATTATAATGAAAAAGACCATAAATTTGAGATTAATCGTCTATTCTTTTTTTATACAACCTTTTACCTTATCGTCATAAAAAAATAAAGAAACAACGTTTAACGATTTGTTGAAAACTCTAACAGCATTTAGTACGTATATCATAATTGTACAGACAACATTTTTGATGAAGTTTACATGATCATTATTCTTCTGGTTATAAACGTATAGAATGCTTATGATTTAGTGTAAAAATATAATATCAACAGTAGAATACAATGTCATACATAAAGAACAAGTAATACACTCCATAATAATAGACAAGCTCCATTATTTTCTTCTTTTCTCTCACCGAGATATCAACACAACCACACTACAACAGAATATAATGGCACTTTTGGTATACCCTACGCAAAAAATTCTGAGACACTTCAGAATAACTTGTCAAAATTATATATCTTATTCGAATTAAAGTTTATATCTACAGGGTGTCTGGAAAGTAGCTCCCTATGTTAAATTTTGTTTTACATAAGAAAGAATGTTAATGAATTGACTATGTAAGATTAAACGCAAATTTCATCTGAAGATTGCTTGAAAAATAATTTCTTATTTTTCATCGTTTATTACTTTTATACAAAGCATATATGTTATAATAATTTTTTCATGCCTTTGAAATGCAATATCGTCACGGCTATTCTTAAGACATTATCGCGTAAACGTATTACACACACACCTCAAAATAGAAAAAAATTATTACAATATATATGCTTTGTATAAAAGTAATAAACGATGAAAAATAAGAAGTTATTTTTCAAGTAATCTTCAGATGAAATTTGCGTTTGATCTTACATAGTCAATTCATTAACATTCTTTCGTATGTAAAACAAAATTTATAAAGCATGCTTCAAAATAGTAAAAAAAGTAACACAATATCTGTTCTTATTAAAGAGAAAACAAGAATTTAAAATAGGGATTTGCTTTCCAGACATTTTAATTTAAAAAATTATTTGAGTTTGTAATCTGAACTTTAAAACTTTTATTTCCTCCCAAAACGAAAAATATTCCTCGTTCTACATCATTTCTAATAACTGAGATATGAATGGATTTTTAAACATTTAGAGTGTTCTAAGTACACTATACCTTTTTAGAACAGCTAATGTGAAATATATAGAATGCATCTAAAATCAGAATATAAACCTCTACTACTATCGAAACGTCTTAACTTCATAAATGTTTATTGTACGACATGCTATCAGCTGACAACGATCCACAATAAGAGATAATGTTTTTTTTTTCGCATATACAATGAATCCAAAAACTGTAAGAATTCTATTTCAACGTTAATAAGAAACGGGCCATAATATGCGTTATTAGAAATATCAAAAGTTGTAGTTTCTTTTTACTAATCTTTAGCATCATCACATTATATCGAAACTAATATTTTTTTTAGAATACTTTTGACGTAAGCACTATCTGAGCTCGTGCTTGAATAACAACATTTATGGAAGATACTATTGGCTTGAAAATGTTGGATAATTTTTTTTCAGCAAAAAACGAAATTGAAAAATGATTAAGGTAGTTGATTATGATTGAATCACTTCTCATAATGTAAGACAAAAGAAGTAAAGAAACTTGAAAAAGCAATTCTCGTGTCTCACAGAAATAGATTTTATTTATTTTTGACGAAAAGAATAAGAAAAAAATTTAAATGCAGAAAACTATGTGACAGTGGTTAAATAAAAAAAAGTATATTTAAGTTTTGACGACAGACTTTGATGAGAAACAAGTTATTATTTTTGTACAGAAGTATCAAGAAAAAAAAATAGATAAAACACAAAAGATATTGAAAGAAAACTGTTCAATTCAAAAATAAATTTATGTCGATATGATTTTAAAATAACTGCAGATGTTGTTTCAAAAATAGCGATCATACACATGGCTTATGATAATTGGTAGATGTTAAGTTAATCGTAGATAAGAATGATTTATTTGATTTTCTCTTCGTATGTGTTTCAATTTATTTGATAAATTGTCTGATGTTATCTATTCACCATATTTTCTTTTTTTGTTGTTGCAGATGAATGAGGCACATATGACTGGAATATATAAGTATTTGTTGAATATATAGCAGCTAAAGGACTACACTGTCCTGAATATATAAAATCAACAGATGATTTTTCATGATCATGGGATGCTTGTTGTTGTGGAAGTAAATTTGGGATTTTAATTGATGTCAATTCTGTATATGTTCGAATTTCATTAATGCCTAAAAATAAGTGAAAAACTAATATAAAAATATTTTCTTTACAACTCAATCATAAAACACTTTTTTTTAAATTTCTAGCTGATGTTCTCACAGTCGTTGTCTGTCATGATCATTGTTAGTACCAGTGTCATTCATAAGGACATTTGAAACATTTTCACTTGATGGATGGACTCATTTTAAGCATGAACTTAAATAATAGAAAACAGATCAATTCAATACTCTAGAAACACCAACAATTGATGTCTTGGATAATCATTTATACCTTGTGTCAAGTGACAATGCTGTAAAATAAGACAATGAATTAAATCATAAATCATGATTATTCGACAAATTTGTGTTCAGACCGAACTCTGAATAGAATGATGGAAAACTACAACACATAATATTACAATAAATAATAGATCTCAACTCTATGTCAGCTGTGAAAACATAATACCGTAGAAAGTCAATTCGATTTGAATATGATGAGTTTGATGTTTCAATTAAAATTGGTGTTTGTTTCTTGTTACTATAAAAAAAAATGATATGATAAGTTAAGTCTGTCAGATTTTATTTCACCCAGGTCGAAAGTGAGCCATCGGATTCTGTCTCAATCCGATGAATTTCGATCACTGAATTCGATAGAATTCCGATTGTCGGAATCCGATCGAATCTCAATTGATTTCCATAATTTCCGACGCATTCCGATGAAATCCGAAGGACAGATCCGATAGGATTCATTTGTCGAAATCCAGTCGGTTCCATCAAGTTCCGAGAAGTTAGTCGTCGAGTTGCAGTGGAACATATGTTTTACATGTAAATTTATTACTAATTGAATGCTTTTTAGATTCCAACGAAAAAAATGAACTCCGGCATGCTGATGAATGAGCAGAATGAAGAAACATTATTACAAAATGATTACTGAAGCACTATTTTCCAAATAAAACTGGATGATTTCTTATGCTTAATATTTATCTCGTTACTACAATAAGAATGAAAACATCAAATCGATTAGAGTGTTGCACGAGATTAGTATTATAAACATTTAACTGAGTACAAGACTTGAACGCTCAATAGGCATCAAATACTTTCGATATGAGCAGTGTACATGAGCAAGAGTTATTTAGGCAAAAAGAATTTCTCATATCATAATATTTTAACTATATCAATGTACAGAATACTGATCAGTGGCCTTTTTTTCGTTATGGTATGCTCCTATTATTTGTACTCGTGTGCTTTGTCTGAGGCATCAAAATTATTTGGCAACAGTTCTTCTCTATCGCTTATTAATTACATGGCAAGCATCTTTTCTTTATTCGTTTTGCTATCGACTGAGGGTTGATGTTCTCTCGTGTTAGTTACAGAGTGAGACAAAAACGTAGGTACTTGCTAAAAAAATGTCTTCTTCTCTTTTATTACAGATCTGAAAAGTCTCTAATTACGATATAAAATATTTTGCAACCACACGAATAACACCCTAAATTTTCAAAACTCTATCCCTATCACTAGGGAAGATATATATAGCTGGTACTATAGAGAAGCTCTTTTTGTGTGATCCAATAGAATTTCTTATATATAAGGGAATACCTAGAATAGTAAGTTTTTATCATAAATACAATGTCAAACAATACAGTAATTTATATTTTCATCTTATTATAGTCGTTTTCTATTGGTTGAAGGATCTTCACTATTAATAACATACCATAGTCTTTCGCAGCATCGAACTCATCCAGCTTCAGCACCATTACAACTTGAGTGTCTTCCATATGAGAAAATTCATCGAAATGAAAGACCGATAATCAGTAACAATCATTCTTTGAGACACAGCCAATTAGAGATGACCATCTTTCCACCAGCATATTACAGATATCCAATTAACCTTAATTCAACTGTACTATGTCAATATTTTCTCATTTCATTTTCTTTCTTTCCACTCTTTTTTCATGCCTTCATGCCAACCTTCAGTACTATGTATTTTTCGGTCATGTGAACAGAATCTTCTCTTTAGTATGAGCCATATCATTTTCCTTAAGCTAGTGCTGGGTTTATGAACATTTAAGATCCTATTCATTTATTTGCAAAATATCTTCTATCCTACTTAGAGCATTCAAGAGTTTATAATCAGAGAAAAAAAAAGAATTTCTAGCAAATACTAAAACTTTTACCTTAATCCATATGTGTACGGAACTCAGATTATAACCATCGGCCTGTCAGTTGAAGATTATAGTGATAAGGATATAGACATAAGGGTATAGGTGCAAGGATAAAGGCATAAGAGTATAGGTGTAAAGATATGGATATGATTATGAGGATATGGATGTAAGGTTATAGTTTACGGATTATTAATATCTTTGCATTGTGTTTAATGACTATATCTGGGTTTCTCTCGCGTTTGTTTTGTCAATAAGATGATAAGAAGGGCAGACAATGGATTTTTTACCATTTTAGACAAAAATCTTAATATTTATTATATATTTAACAGATGATAGTGAATCAGAAAGAGAACAACCACTGAAGCCTAATGATTAAAATCCGATTGGATCCTGTCGGATTTGTTAACTTTCGTTGCAGGATCCGATAAAACCTTATCAGATCCTTTCATCGGTACTTGTCGAATCCGATAAGATCCTTTCCAAGTTAAATGTCTGTCGGATTCAGAGTCACTGGATTCTGGCCTCAATCCGATAGAATTCGACTATTTCCGACATTGAATCCAATCGAAGCCGGCAAGATTCAATGCATTGTTTTTTAACTCATAACTAACACGATTTTATTAGTTTTTATATCTATTTTAATATTATACTCGAACACTTAGATTTCGTATCTATTAACCATGCTAATAACAATCATTTAGAAATAAATTTCATCAACAGTTTCTTTTCATATGTATGCTATTATTTATATGATAATTATATATTTTAAGGTCTAACAGTCATAGATCTTGTCGAAAAAAAAAATAACTTAATTGTAAATGTTATCATTACAAGACTTTGTTAACATGGATGTGGAATCTCTTTTGTAAAAAAATTTTTTCTTCATTAATATGTGTTTTTCAATACAATTCATACTACTAAATCGAAGTTAAATTACTCGATGATGATTATTGTTTAACGAATGTGAAAAGCTTCTAAATCTCTATTGACTTTACTTTGTTTTTTTCTTCATATATTTTGTGTTAAACTTAGCTTTGAAATATTTCTATTTGACAGACTTGGACTTTACATTGAAAATTTTCCGTTCAGTTCTGATTACATCGTATTCATTTTTTTTCTTGTTTGAGATATTGTTTTTCTACTAAATACGGCATTTTTCTTGCAAAAAAAAACTGAACAAAAAGGTATTCTTATCTATGCGTGAGTATATAGCAACAAGGTAAGAATAATTTCGGTATATGAATTACAGCTGCATAAGAAACAAAATTATTTCGTTTTCAATAATGATGAATGAAATTATGTCAAAAATATTTTCTTTATTACACTTTGTGTTACAAATAGACTTCAAATGACGCTTTTCGAAATCTTATACATTGGTGTAAAGTAATATACAAGAGAAGAGAAAAAAAAAACGTTGATTTGCAGTATTTGAAGCCATATATTTAGGTCAATAAATAGACGAATCTCCGATTTGGATACGAATAATTATTTAAAAGATTTTGAAATTGCATAATTTTGGAAATCTCATCGAACAAGCCTAATCATATTGTTAAACATAAATCGAAGTATTTCATCATAAAAAATTCCTCATAGATTCACAGTGATTATATGGAGTCTCTATTGATTTTTTCATGTAGTATGTCATGCTATCAAAACACTATATCTACAAGTAACGTTCGTCGGTTCGACTCACTTGACCCTTGACTGTATCAGACAGAAGTATACAAGCCTCATCCACGGACACCCGGTTATGAAACCGCTGATTAAAGGAGAACTTATCACATATGTCGGATTGACTGAATTTTCAGTCTGAAAAATCGAATCGGTTGAAAGTCTAATATTAAAAGTACGAGTATCGAACACTTAGCCAACGCTTTTTATGACGTTTCACCTTTCACTCTGACAAAAACAGACAAAAATTTATTTTATTTCATATAACCCTTCCTACACCTGAGAAAAAATTATTTTCTCAAAAAACCTTTTTTCCTGAACCCAAAAAAAGATCAAACTCAAAATTTTGAGAAACTGACTTCAGATTCGGATTCTCCCATCTCAATTTACTTTCGCCAACCTTTACAAAATACCGTCATTTTCTCAAAATACTCTTCTCTTGACTCTAAAAAATTCATTCCAAAACTTTGAGAAACCGAATAAAAACTACTAACAACAGACTATCCAAAGTCGTTCAATCACGTTTTTTTCTAGTTGCTCCTGCAATTTGTTTGTAATTACCTCTCATGGGGTAATTACAAACAACGGCTGTATAGCGTGGGATAATTACAAACTCCCAGCTATTCTACATGGGACCACTATAAATCGGTTTTTCTCATCAACCTTACAAGATTTTTTAGTAATTTTTTCATAGGTCGATAGAAAACGTAATCTTTTACTAACGATGAGAATATTATCATAAGATTAATCAAAATGTTAAAATACTTATCGAAATAGTAAATTGAAAAAATTTATGCAATTACTCCAAGTGGGCTAATTGCATAATCATCCAGAAAATGTGGGGTAATAGCAAACATCTATATAAAATGACGTCGTTTCATATAGATGTTTGCTATTACCCCACATTTTCTGTATGATTATGCAATTACCCCACTCGAGGTAATTACAAACAAATTGTAGGAGCAACTAGAAAAAACATGCTTGAACGACTTTAGATAGTCTGTTGTTAGTAATTTTTATATGAGCTTGTAGAGCTGATATTCAGCTACCTGTCAGGAAAAAAATTCCTAAAATTGACCGAGTTATAACAGATACAAGTCAAAAGAATGATTTTTCATTTGCAATTACTCCACTCTACTCTATTTATTTTGGTCAGAACTAAACCTTGACTTCTTGAAATGCTTGAGAAAGGGCAGACTATACAATTATGAAGCAATGACAACAAATTGATTTTCCTCTTCTAAATTTTTCTTGCATTTTGCATGTCTCCATGGACATTTTCTATTGTGATTAGCTAACATTTTTAATCCTTTGATACGAAGTAAAAGTTTGGGAAGTGTACTGCGCCTGTGAAAGTATCTGCTAGACGTCGATTAGCTTTGATCAAGGTACGGTCTTGTATTATATATAAGATAGCCGGATTTGACTTGAGTTCAATTTCGAAAACTCGTACCCGTGCAGGACATCGGCTCTTCATTTTAAGACCATGAAAATATAAAGATCGATAGTTAGAAAACCGATTGAATCAGTTTTAAGTTTGAATTTAATCCTCAAAAGATATTTATACAAAAAACGAAATTTCCTTTTTTAAATGCTATAAATAGCTGTTTATTTACTGATTGGATTTTTATCTTATGAGTCATTATATAAGAGGCAAAAAACACAAAAGAAACTGCGTATATTCTTGATTTAAATTGAATTTGAAGTAAGTAATACTTTTACATATATCTTCAAGTAACCAATTATATTTACAAATTACGAGATGACCAATTTTAGCATGTTTTGTATTTTTTTTAATATACTGAAATATGTATCGATAGGTTTCTTTCTTTATATTGATTGATGATTGTATTTCTGGATAGAATGTTGATTTTAATTGACTAGCGCCCTCATTCTATTACCTGTCAAACATTTATAAATAATTGGTCGTTTTATTTACTCCAATCCAAATTAAAGAAGTTTTCCTTAGCTAATAATATTTGTAAGAGAACAGAGCATACTGGTATATGAAAAATGTTTGATATTGCGTCACGGTTGAGTACGCATACGTCTTGTCTTCAATTAAGGTCATGTTTTATATATATGTATATGCATAAAAAAATGATCTGAAAATTCGATCTTTAATCACTTGTCATTGTATTAGATGATATAGTTTATTGAATTAGTTTTATTACTTTTTTTTGTTTGTTTTTTTTTTTCAATAGATTTTTTTACAATGTTCTTAATAAAAAGCCGAGCCAATCGACAACCTTCATGTGATGGTCTTTATTTTTTATATTTTTTCTTTATATTACATATATGTACAGCATTTTTAACAATAATCAGTGCACTTAATAGTGATTTGAAAGACAATGAAGGTTTTAATTGATTTTTCTGTTTTTATTTTTAATTAATTTTTTTATTTTTAATTAATTTTTAGCAATTATTCAATTATCCATGGATTCAATTCATGTTGTCGAATCTTCAGATCATCAAATTGTAGTAAATTTCATATTCAGTTTTTTTAAAAAAAAATATCTTATTCGTTTTCTTTTGAAGAATATTGAAGAAAATATAAATGATAATGAAGAAAAAGAACTTCTTACGGCTCTATTAACATCTTATGATGATGAAATAGAAACAATTAAAAAAATTGATAATGAAATACCTATAATAACTACTTCAACATCAATACGTTTTATTCCTTCTTTATTAAATTTTGCTGAACAGTAAGTTTTATTCAATTGAAAAATATCATAAAAAAAGAAAAATATTTAGATCAATAGCAATACCTCAAATGCAAACAGTTATTATAATTAATGATGATTTAGAACCACTTGAACTTTATTCATTAACAGCAACAACTAATCAATTTTATTCATCATTTTTTAAACAAATTATTCTTTCATCTTATGGTGATAAAATATCAATTAATATTTATTATTTACCAAGAACAATTGGTATTACAAATAGTTTATTTACAATAAAAACAAATCGTGGAAATTTTTATTATAATGTAAATAGATAAATTTTTGATTTTTCTATATATAATATTTAATTATTTAAAGGTTAGTGGTATTGGTAAATTAAATCCATTTCGTTTACGTCCATTAATAAATGCAAATATACCATTGAATTCTACATATGAATATACAATACAATTTTATAATCCATATAATTATTCATTAGATATAAATGAAATTTATACAAGTGATGAAAATTTAATTATTGAATTTTTAACTAAAAGAAATATAAAAAATCGTATAACAAAAACATTTGAATATTATGAACAATGGCGTTTAAAACCTTATGAAATAAAATCAATTATTAAAATAAATTATTTTGCATATAAATTAAATAAATTACATGCATATATTTGTATTAAAACAAATTTTAGTGATATTATTATTATACCGGTGGAAATAAATGTTTTTAATCGTTCAGGTCTTTATTCAAATGTTGATTTATTAGAATTTACTAATCATAGATTTATACTTTCATCAAATAAACCAATAACAATACCAGTTTATGTATTCAATAATGGTTTAAATCCGATGATCATCACTGTAAGATAGTAGTTAGAAATCTTACGAGAAAATGTTTCTGAACCTACGCAACCTCATTTGGCAGGAATATCCATCCCTGTAAAAATAGGAATTTCGATCTGAAACTTTGCCTTTAGATAGTTTTGATAATACTTAATATGCTCCGAAATTTTCACTTACAATGGAGGTATGTGTATTGATGAGCGAAAAAGTGGCACATGTTCGGGTCAAATGAAAGCTCTCAACGCCAAACTAACAAGGTTAAAATATTAGCGGCTGTTGGCTTGCCTAGAGGGAGATATTTAACTTTTAAGTGTAGGCGTAAAAATGAATCAGGAAAGGTTTTCTCCACTATTATAAGGACAAAACATAGTGTTGTTCGGGGCGATTAGGGAGTTTGTAGGGACCCTCTTTCATATGGCCCGAACAACATTATGTTCTGTCCTTACAATAGTAGAGTGAATTTTTCGTGTAGGTCATGGAAACGGTATTTTCTATCAATCACTAAAAAAATTCACTCCGCTATTATAAGGACAAAACATAGTGTCGTTCGAGCCGATTATAGGTTTGTAGGGTCCCTCTTTCATATGGCCCGAACAACACTATGTTTTGTCCTTATAATAGCGGAGTGAATTTTTCTAGTGATTGATAGAAAATACCGTTTCCATGACCTACACGAAAAATTCACTCTACTATTGTAAGGACAGAACATAATGTTGTTCGGGCCATATGAAAGAGGGTCCCTACAAACTCCCTAATCGCCCCGAACAACACTATGTTTTGTCCTTATAATAGTGGAGAAAACCTTTCCTGATTCATTTTTACACCTACACTTAAAAGTTAAATATCTCCCTCTAGGCAAGCCAACAGCCGCTAATATTTTAACCTTGTTAGTTTGGCGTTGAGAGCTTTCATTTGACCCGAACATGTGCCACTTTTTCGCTCATCAATACACATACCTCCATTGTTAGAACGGATGCTTTCTTGTTGAGATATTCAAAATCCAAAAACCAACTAAATTTTGCTAAAAACGTCAACATTCTGTATCTCGCGAAAGAAACAAAAGTTATTCCTGAAAATTTTGAAACTTCCTAAACACTACTAGGGCTATGTATGAGCCAAGTTTCATGTTAGAAATACATTGTTTTGATTCTTCTATGAGGCTGAATGGCTCACCGAAGAAATTTTTTACACAATCTATCAGTAGATCGGTTAAAAGATTCTAAAACGTTGACATTGAATAGCTTGATGATAGGCTTAAGAGTGTAACGTAAAATAAACTACACTATATGTCGCATTTTCGAATAGATACAACTTTAGGGAAGAAAGGTGTTATTGAAAAATGTCATCAATCCTAAAAGGTGTTTTGCTACACTTGACAGCCATCTGAATACTACATTTTGGTCTAGGCATGGCCTCGAAAGTCATATCAATCGAGAAAAATATACTTTGATTACAATTATTTAAATGTCCCTTGGAAAGGACATTCGGCTCTTAAGGGTTAAATTTATTAAGATTTTCTTCATAACATATCATTTTCAAAGTTCAAATATTTCATAAATCATCCAAAAGTGAGATACAATTATATTTTAATACAATAAATTTTCATGAGTTCATAAATTTGATTCTGATCAACGTTTCTTAAAGAATTATTTTTATGATCATTTATTAATATATCTGAAGTCTAAGCTTTATTTTTTAACTTCTTTTAGGATGTTCGTGTAACACCCGAACATAAGAATTATATAACTATTCATTTTAAAAATCTTCCAATTCCTTCTGATATTCATCGTTTAAATCAAATTGCTGATATAACTATTCATCCAAATTTAATTTCTAATAATATTCATTATATAAATGGTTATATTCAAGTATATTCATTATCAAATAATGAAGAATTTGTATTAGAAATACCTTTTCATGAAACAATATTACATGGTTCACTTCATTATAAAAAAGAAGATACGTTTTTTTATATTTCATCATCTAACCATGAAACACTTAATGATAATATAAAACAATGTCAATCGATTAAACTTCTTAATCAATATAATATACCAATTTCTGTATATAATATAACAGTGAATAAATTAGAATTACTTTCACAATTTGTTAAAGTAAAAACAAAAATGAATTAAAGAAAATAATTGAAATATTTGTTTTTTTGTTTTGTTTCTCTACAGATCGAACATCGTTTATCATTTTTTTATTTGTATCCCGAACAATGGAGTGAATTATTATGTATAACTCATCTTAAACAATCATTATCATCTGTACCATTTACTAATATTCAAACATCTATTGATATTCATACAAATATTTCAAATTTTATTATTCCGATTTATTTATACAATGGATTTCTTAGTGTAAGACATTTTTATTTTTTTTTATAACAAACGAATTATTGAAGTTCGTTTAAATAACTATTTTACTATAAATATATTGTTGATCAAGTCAATATGAATGAAAAATGGCTTTTTTTTTCATCAGTCTGAATGGTCTATTTGATAACAATCTATCTGTTTTATTCTCTAACACATTTTTGTTTTTTTTTTTCTATTGAAGAAAAATTAAAAACCATTATGTGACAGAAAAAAATGAGAATTCGTTATATTTTTTTATAAAATAAAAGAAATAGATTGTTATCAATTAAATCGTTTAGATTAATGGAAAGAGTTCGTATTAACCTTTTAAAATTTCAGTTGATTAACAATATATTATACTAAAATAGTTTATAAAAGAACTTCAATGATTTGTTGAAATGAAAACAATCACAACTTTTACAGAGTATTTTTTGTACATAGTGGTAAAAAGTCGGTATTGATTAATTTTTGAAAAAAAAGAATATTAGGCGCTAAAATTTCGGGAATACTAGTTTCAGATATCGATGGATTGAAGGCATGACAAACAAAAGAAAATGTTATTTGGTCGAGTGCTAATTATACTTGAATGTTTCATGATTACTTTCCCATTTCTCGTTTCTATCCAAGCGTACAAACTTTTCAACAAGATCTTCTATTCTGTCTTAATTATTTTAAAAATTTTTAATCCAACAGATTTAAAAGATTATTAAAGTTTTAAACGAAAAGAAATTATGTTGATATTAATCTTTACATTTTTCTTACGAGAGAACGTTTTCAACTGTCAAATCTCTTTTGAGTTCGGAAAGATAGACCTTAGTCAAGTATGAAAAACCTCAAGAGATTAAATCCCATTAGACCTTATGTCCAGAGTTATAGGCATTTTACTGGAAATTTAGTCTAGGGCATGATATATACGAACAAATTGAATGACGGCATTTCAGTCTGAAATTTTGCTACAGACAGGCCTATTGATGATTAGAAGATTCTGAAAATTTCAGCTCAAAAGAATATTTCCTTCCCGCGATATTAAGATCCCAAAAAACAGAAAATCCTAGCATTTGTTGTCCTATGTGAGTCATTTTTGGGATTTTAATATCTCGAGAAGGAAATATTCTTTTGAGCTGAAATTTTCAGGATATTCTAATCATCAATAGACCAATCTGTAGGCAAAATCTCAAACCGAAATGCCATCATTCAATTTGTTCGTATATACTATACCCTAGGCTAAATTTCCAGTAAAATGTCTATAACTCTGGACAAAAGGTCTAATGGGATTTAATCTCTTGAAGTTTTTCATACCTCACTAGAATCTATCTTATGCACAAAGTCCGAACTCAAAAAAGAATTTGACAGTTGAAAACGTTCCCTCATTAGCTCAAACTCCTGAAAACTAAGCATAATTCGAGGTAATTATCTTAATTAAAGTTCATCCAGAGTGTGTGTTCTTAAAAAACTAAATAGTTTCAAGTAAAAAGTACACTGCTTATTTCTTCTCACCTAAAAATTAAATTAAATTCTTATAATTTTCTGTTATTTAGGTTAATCTCTTAACTGATCATACAAATGGTGGTATTAGACAATATGAAAAAAATCCATATGAACTATTCATAACAAGTATACCAATGAATACATCTCGTAAAGTAACATTTGTATTAACAAATACAAATCCAATTGATATTGAAATAAAAAAATTTTATTCTACTTTATCAAAAAATATTGATATTGAACTTGATTATATGACATTATTAAATGGAAATAAAACAAAAATAATCAATAAAAATATTAATATTTCTCAAGTAAGATATTAGAAATTCAAAAAAGAACAAATGATATATATATTTTATTTAAAGATGGTTATTCCTGAACAACATCAAGCTATTTTTTCATTAACAATTAATGGAACAAAGTTACCGAAATTTTATAATGAATCAATTACATTTGAAACAAATTATCAAGTAAATTTATTTGATTTATTTATTTTTATTTTTTTTTTGTGTATAGACTCTTAAATTAGATGTGAACTATCAAATAATCAATGGTTCACTTGAATTTATGAATAAAACACCAATACATATCGATGTATTTCCGGTAAAAAACGAAAAATATTTATTTTGAATTTTGAATCTTTTTTTTGTTTTTATAGAATCGTCTTGGAACAGCAGATATATATCTACAAAATAAATTTGATGAATCAATTAATATTACACGTATAGATTTTATAACATATGGAATTTGTTTTTCATTTACTTGGAAAAATACATCAATTGGTCATGTTGAACTTCAATCAAATAAAATACAACAAGTATGTATAACAAAATTTGTTATTTAAACAGTTAATTGAAAATCATTTTTCTATGTAAATCTGTTTCGCTATTCGAAGTCTCCTATCGACCTGTGTTACATTATATTAGCCGGAGTCCAGCTTACGAACTCCAGTTAATATAATGTAACACAGGTCGATAGGAGACTTCAAATAGCTAAACAGATCTGATGCACACTTATGACATAATCTGGAAGTACGGTATTTTCGCTTTTCCCCCATTGGAATAAGTTCATTTTACAAAAAAAATAACTATTTACTGATATGTTGAAGTAGTTTGTTTTATATTTGTTAACACTTGTCTGATGACAATTATATTATTGAACTGAGCTAGTGATCATAATAGTCTATTATTATTTAAGACGATGTCACAGTGACGCAGCCAGGGGGATTATGGGGATCGACCCCCCCCCCTCCCGAAAGACCGAAATGCCTGGAGGGGGGTACAGGCTAATTCGTTTTTGCTAGTCAAAAAATGTCTTTTTCCTATTGCGGTCCCCCCTCCCAAAAAAATTTCTGGCTGCGTCACTGCGATGTCATTGCAACTAAAAAAAAAGAACGTTTTCATTCCCTGATGATGTAGCAAGAATTGAAAACAAGACGTTTTGATAAAGGAATGATAAATCAGCTTCTAGATCTTGTTTAATCTAAATATCAAAGTAAATCATACCTTATGCAGTATAGATTTCTTAATAAACAAACAAAAGAAGTTATTTAACAACCGAATGGTTGTCATTATATTTTAAAAGTTATGATTTTAATATCGAAAATATTTGATTTGATTCAATTACATTGAGTTATTTCATTTCACTCAATATAACAAAGAAGAATTTGAATTTCTAATTTATTCTTTCAAACAAAATAAAAATTAATTTTGCCTAATTATATTATTAGTTTTATTTTAAATTGATTATTTTATTCTTATTTAATTAACTTAGATTGGTACACTTAATTTTGATATGACTCCATTATGTAAAAATATTCATACTCTATCTGAATCAACTTGTTATTGTGGTTTAAGTCATCATCGAGAATTTAAACAACGATGGGATGAACATATATCAGCATTGAATACATATGAACTTGATCATATACTTGTTAATCAATTTCGAAATCTTTGGAATGAATGGACAACACTTGTACAACAACAACAGTAAGAATTTATTTCGTTTTTGAAATAGTTTTTTTTTTTTCGTATTTAGAGTTCAAACAAATATTTGGTTATATACTGATCGAGTTAATATATCATGGCCAGTTACAATTGGATTTATTTGGCCATCTGTACTTGAATATATGTCATCATCATTATCTCGTACACCAATGATTCTTGATTTTGATGTTATATATATTAATATAACTAAAGTAAATTGTTTATTATTAATATTCTAGTCTTTCACTTTTTTTTTTATAGACACAAAATATTATTATAACAAATCCATCTTCAGATCTTGTTACTTATTCCGTTGAACTTCTTAATAATTATCCAAATAATTCAAAATCAATGATTAATGATCAAGTTTTTACTATTTCAACAGTATGTTTTAAAATTAGTATATTTAATATTTTTTTTTCACATTTAAATAAGATTATAAAGAGTTAACTTATACGAGTTAGAGAAGAAAATCATTCTTTTTATATTAAATACCCAGTGTTTTATCCAGAGGGGTGCTCGGGGGGCCGCGCCCCCCCGAAAATCGAGTTCGCCCCCCCGAAACTTGTGATCATCGTGCTATGAACACGTGGCTTGCCCCCCCCGAAAATAATTTTTCGCCCCCCCGAAATTCCAAATCGCCCCTCCGGAAAAAAAATCCTGGATAAAACACTGTAAATACCGAATTACTTCAATACTCGATCATAGACTCAACTAGTGTCCTGCACCTACATAACCTTTCAAAACTAGAGCGGAATATCTGTACATTATAACCGAATGAACTTAGACCGTAGCTAATCAAAATTTAATAGATACTATATTAGTTACACTTCGTCTTTAAACTTTTATTTTATACTATTTAGTTTCTTTCATAGATAGCAACAAAAAAGAGATGATATCAAATTTTATAATAAAGCAAGTAATTCATGATTCATCTGATATCTTTCTGCTTTCAAAATCTAATTAATTTTGCTAAATATATATTTGCTTAATGCTAAAGATCATAAATATATGAACGAACTTGAATCGACATTTTTTTTTTCAGAATCATACTTCGGATCGTATGCTAGACATCCTATTCAGTTGTAGGACACGAAATCTGATGGAATCTGCCAAGTTGAAATTCACAATGTAGATTGCTAATGATAAGACACTATCTCGGATTGAATCATTGCCCATGAAGACTTGTCGCCACTAATTAGCGAAAAAAAAAAATATAAATGATTAATAGACTTTAGTAGACAAGGCTAAATTGTTCGCTTTGATAAGATACAAACTTATGAGGGAACATTCTCAACTGTCACATCGCTTTTAAGTCGAGCATATGCGAATTATGTAGATCCTAATGATCTATGAATTCTCTGAAAAAAAAAGTTCGTGCCGCTAGTTTATTATTGCTGAGATACTGCCGTTTTACTGTATGTTTAAGAAAAGAGAGCTGTGATCACACTTGGAAAACTGAATTTTGAATTTCAATTTTAAACTTTGCATAGATATAGGGCTCAATGAGAATACTTTATTGTGAAAGTTTCAGCTTTTTTTCGTTGCACCTATCCTAACATACAATTATCATAAAATTGCTTATATACCCCCCAGCGGATCCGATGTTCTTATCTCAGACTAGGAGCAACCAAAAAATCTGAAACATTCACAATAAACTGTTCTCATTGAGGCCTATATACATGCAAAGTTTCAGGCTGAAACTCAAAACTCACTTTTTCTGAGGGGGACCACGGCTTTTTCCGAAACATATAGTAAAAATGCTATATCTCAGCAGCGACACGAACTTTTTTGGAAGAATTCATAGATCATTAGGACCTACATAGCCCCCATAAAGCCAACTCAAAAGCGATGTGAATGTTCCCTTGTTAGAATTATTTGAATATATATTTAATAAGAAAATGATTAAATTCTTTATATTTTGTGTTAAAATTTTTCAAACTAATATTTGATAAATATTTACTCTCTTGTTTTTTTTTTAGACATCAAAAGAAATCAAATTAATCAATGATATTTATAATTTTAATCTTTTACCTAATGAACATATAACATTTACTATATCGTTTCAACCAATATTATTAATCAAATATGAAATGTATCTTATTATTCGGTATGTTTTAAATAAAATATTTTCATGAATTTTTTTTTGTTTTTTTTTAGAAATAATTTAACAATAATTGAATCAATACTTTTACGTGGTGAAGGTGGTATTGGTAGTTTACAAGTTGGAAATCGTCCAGCTGGTTCATCACTTATTCCAATTGTATTAAAAATAGATGAAAAACAGTATGAACTTTGTTCAAGTAAAATAAATATTCACTTTAAAAAAAAAAGAAAAAAAAAACGAATTTTATTTTTTTATTTTTTAAGTGGATAACAATGAAAATCCATTATTACGAAAACTTATAACACTTCATAATATTGGAAATATGAAAACAATTATATATGATATATCATTTGGAAATTCAAAATGTTTTGGACAAGGTTTTTCTGTTTCAATTTGTACAAATATTGAAATTGAATCTAATAAAAAATATGATTTAAAAATTTTGTAAGAAACAGAAAAAATATTTTTTTTTATCATTGTTTTTGTTTTTTCTTTAAAAAAAAGATTTCAACCAGATTATACATCAGATGAAATAAATGAAACATTAATATTAAATACAAATATTGGTCTTATGACATTTCCAATTATTGTTCAAATTCCACAACGTGTTTTATTGTCATGTTATAAAACAATTCCACGTCCATCATGGGAATTACGAACATATGGTTTATGTTTTTGTTCATTTTTTCTTTTTATTATACTTATTTTTACCACAGCTATTTATGAAGCTCGAAGATTATTTGATAATGTAAATCAAAAAAGAATTTTTTTTTTTTTTAAATTTAAATTTTATTCTTTATTAATCATAGTATTTATCTCGAGCAGAATGGCGTGATCGTATGCAAATGACAGATAATAAAATCTTTGATCTTAGTGATTTATCATTAGCTGTACAAGATGAACAAAAAACTCGGTAAAATATTTCTAAAAACTAAAAAAAAATCAACTTTTGTTTTTTTTTATATTAGTGAACGACTTGAATCGAATCCGATAACAGATATGAAAAAAGAAAAAAATGAAAGTAAACGTAAACGTTCAAATGCATCAAATCATGAAAATGAAGATAAATCATTGAAAGTAAATAATCTTGTTTTTTTCTCGTAAATGATTTTTTGTTTTTTCAAATTTTAATTAAAGTCAATTCAAAATTCAGATGGATTAAATACAAATATTCGATCAGTAATAGATGTAAATTCTAAATCAATATCACATAAACAAAGGCGAGCAACAACATATAGTGATTCATCAAAGGTTATTTTTTAGTTTAATAATAATTAATATGAAAAAAAAAAATAAATTCTTTAGTTTTCGAAATGTCAAAATGAAATATCATCAAAAAAACAATCATTACAAAGACGAAAATCAGATCAACATACATTAATAGATTCACGTAAAATTACTTCATCAACGACTGTATCTGAAGAAGAAATTGAACCATTTATAGTATGTTTAAAAATAAATTCTAAAATAGAGAACAATCATAAGACTGCATTAAGTATACAAAACAATTGATAAATGAAATCAGATAGTTCATTTTCTTCACCTTTTTTTTTTGATTATAATATATAGAAAAAAACTTCAATAATTCGTTGAAATGAAAACAAATACAACTTTTAGAGGGGATTTTTTTATTTTTTGATAGTTTTTTTATAATTTTTCTGTCTTAAAATACTTTTTTTTTTTTTCTTTGATCATAGATTGCTCGATCAAAACGTACTTCAAACAAAGTAAAAGAATCATCTAATAATACGACATCTCCATCAATTATTGATAATACTATTGCAACAAAACAAAAACCTTCTGTTGATTCTCATCAACAAGACTTGTTACAATTAGATGATAACATTAATGATCAACGATGGCATAGAGTTAGTTCTAATAAAGGACAACGTAAAGGAAATACAATTCGACGAGAAATAACTGATGAAACTCAAGCAACTAATAAACCTATCAAAGTATCATCAACCAATTCTGGTAAGTATTTCTGTTTGTATATATGTGTTATATGACGAATGTTATTATTAAATTTTTTCTGTTTTTGTCTTGTCTTGTTTTGTTTGATATTGTTTTTCTATCGGCTTATTTTATAGAAAATTCAAGGAGACTGTCATCATCATCACATAAACATAGTTCTATTTCACATGAAATACCACAGTCGCATTATCATCCATCACAACATTGTTCTACTCGTAATTCATCGTCTATACCAGTTCCTATTGAAACAGAAAAAAAGAGTTTACAGGATGACATTTCTTTAATATCTACTAATCGAGAATCGACATTACGTCAGTTAGCAGAACAGTTATGGGCATCTAGACTATCGTCATCAACGACGGTATGTTCGATGTCTATACGTTCACGTTGTTCATCAGCACCAGCATCTGAACATGGTGGTGCTCAGAATGAAACAATAAAAATTGATCAGAACAATGATGAAAAAGAAGATAAGATCGATTGGG
This sequence comes from Rotaria sp. Silwood1, assembly GCA_905250075.1. NCBI lineage: Eukaryota > Metazoa > Rotifera > Eurotatoria > Philodinida > Philodinidae > Rotaria > Rotaria sp. Silwood1. The sequence continues at coordinate 32,013 of CAJNOP010000555.1, read as the reverse complement.
ATGAACCAGATGTGCCTGATGAGGGTAATTCTAGCTGCTTTTATCCCTATTATTTAGTTATTAATAACACTTGCTTTGGTGTTTGATATATATATTTATTTTAAAATATATATGTTAATGATTATATATATATATCTATTCATATTAACGCTTTCTGTTCCTTCCCAAGGTCCTTGAAAAATGAAAAATAAAGCTGTTGAAACGAACATAAAAATTGATGTCATTGATTAGAAAAAAAAAACGAAAATTTTCATAATTTAAAAAAAAATATCAAATTCATTATGTTTGCATCAATTCTTTATGTCTAATATGAAATATCTTTATTTTTCATGTCTTTAATATAATATTCATGAAAATCAGAAGTTCTGTTTTTTTTTTATTTATTTCTCAACTCTATAAAAGCCTTCGAGTTGTACATTGATAGGGAAGGACAAACTAGTTCTTGTTTTTTTTGTTTTTGTTCTTTCCATTTTTTCATTCTGTTTTTGGCGTTGATTCAAAAACAGAGATTATGTTGATTGATATGTATTTATTTTTATTTTTTTTTCATTTTTCCCTTCTTTTGCGTTCTCTATATTTGTAATTGCCCAATATCAGAGTATAAAACGTAATGTTTTATCGAAGAAAAAGCTTGAGAACATCCAGAGAGTCGAAGAAAGTGATATCAATTAACTAATCGATTATTCTTAATAACTTTAATTAAAAATTTAACTTCTTCTCTGCTATTTAATATTTTTAATTTAAAAAAAAAAAAACTATATATATTAACATGCTTAATTTAATGTCTTTTTCATCGTCAAGTGAGTTAAATAATTTCTATAAAATTATATTAATTAATTATTTATTTCAGATTTTGGTCGATATGCTTCACAAACAGAATTTTCTATGGATGAATTAAATGATATAAATGAACGAACACAAATACAACAAACTATAACAACGAATAATATTCCATCATTAATGTCATTATCAATAACACCACCAATAACAACAAAAAATAATCAAGAAAAATCAACAATTCCTACATCTATAATCAAAGAAAAGTATGATTTATTTTTGAAATTTTTAGTAAGATATATATACAATTAAAATAAAAAATCTTTCAAAATCAAATTACAAATTTATCAATAAAAACAAATACTATTGAAACTAGGGGTTTCGATAATTTATTTCTACTAGAATTTTTTTTATTATCAAAAACTCAATAGCAAACTTCTAATTTCTCACATGTTGAAAATTCTTCTAAACTTTTACTTCCCTATGAGAATAAGATCATGTGTGTAAAATTTAAAATCTATTCGTACATATTTTCTAAATACTTTGCAATAGAAAAATACTTATTCGATCTCTAAAAAAAAGAAATAAATTTATTTTCTTAAATTTTAGTATTGAACCATTACCATTTCCACAACATGGTTTAGGTCCAATTCAACGACCAACTAAACTTTCATGTTCAACAACTATACAATCATCAACATCATTTCTTACTGATTCTACTCAATCACCAAATACACCTGATGTACTTGTTCAAATAAATCGTCTTCTTGATCATTCAAATAGTGTAACAACAATAGCATCAACACCTAATGTTCCTATATCAACATTAATCAATGATATTTCAACACCAAATGTTTCATGGACACCATTTTTACCCGGAGAATGGTCATCTAAATATGATTCATCATGGCCAACAACAAATCTTCAAACTCCAAATGTTTCTATTACAAGACAAATACAAAATCCATTTTTACAACAACAACAACAACAAATAACAAATGAAGAATCATCACTTTGGTCATCAACATCATCAAATCCACGTACAACACAAAATACTTCTGAATGGCATGAAATTTTTTCATCTAATGTTCCTTCATCAACTCAAACAACAAAATCAACAGATAATTCTTGGTTAAAATTTTTACCTGTCTCTGATTCATCTCCAATTGATAGTATAACAACAAATAATAGACAAGAAAATGAAACAAATAATTCAGTAAGTTTATTTATTTTTGAAATATTAATTAATAAAAAAAAAACAAAAATCATTCTAGTTTTGGAATCTAATGAATTCTAATGAAACACAACAAAATTCATCAACATCATGGTGGCCTAAAACATCATCTAATGGAAATAATAATGATAATGATCAATCTCGATGGGATTTTGCTCGTTAAATATATTTTTTTTTGTTTCTTTGTTTTTTTTTTGATATTTTAACATCCATAAAAGAAAAACAAAAAGTTGTTAATCAAGATGAATTGTTTCTAACCGACGTTTTTTTTTGTTTAAGCTTCCATTTAATAATTAAAAATTGTCTTTATGCATAAAAACTTCTTAATAAGACAATAAAATATATTGCGCTCTTATTGTCAAAAAGAAATAAAATAGAATACAAAAACAAATATTTTATTCTAGACAAAAATGCCATCAACACATATTGAACGTTATATACGTTCTATATTTGTACAAAATATACCAGGTGGTATAATAGATGATCTTTTTCGACAAATGTTAGGTCAATTTGGAGCTTTAATTCATTTTCATATGTTTTCTGATCCAAATACAGCAAATAATACAAATGAACAAAATATACAAACACAAAGAAGTTATGCTTTTGCTGAAGTAAGTTTTTTGTCTATAACTTGAGGAAGTCGAGACGCGTCGAATAGTATTTAACAAATCTTGTTTTTATAAGATTTTGAGGAAACTAGACTGAGAATGTACTGGTAGGCGACCATCGAGTGAAATCATTGACCATTATGAGCTTTGGTATCAGCCGAAAGTGTTTGTAAAAATAATTTTCCTATATACAGTTTTGTAACGCTTTTCACGTGCTACAAGTAGGGAACTGCAAAGTGGTCCCGGCCCCGGTCCCGGTCCCGGCGGGACCGGGACTAAAAATTTTTCACATTGGTCCCGGTCAGTTTTTATGCAATATATTTTCACGTTTATTATTTTGACATAATTTAAGATCTGTAAATCAGATATTTTTATATGCTATTTCTATAAAAGTCTTTACTGATTACGAGTCTGTTTGCAAGAATCTGAGTTTTCCAATTGCACAGGTTTTTGAATAGATATAAAACAACCAACACAACACTATACGTAAGTTTAATTTGTTCATTTTTTCATGATTCTTTTATTGAAGTCTTATCAGATAATAGTAAATAGATATGTATCGCCGTTTATTTATTTATTTTTTTTGATAATCGTAATGGCTACTCAGTGTAAATAATCAATTCGATAATAGATCCGTTAGGTAGAGCAGTAGATATAAAAGAAGAGAGAAATAAGTAAATGACTGCTACGAAGTATATGAGAATTTTTAACAAAATTCAATGGTTATTTTTATTTATTCGAACTTTCAGTGAAATTTTTTCACTTTAACACTGGATATAAAAGAATTTTCGTACTGTTAACGAATCAAAATTATTCATGTCAATTTTATGTATTCATAAAAGTACACAGATCGTAAAAAAAAGTTGCTCGATTTTAGAAATGAAACCATTGTCAAAGACCGGGACCGGGACCGGGACTGGAAAAAAATTTGACCGGGACCGGGACCGGGACTAAAAAAAAATATTTGACTGGGACCGGGACCGGGACTAAAAAAAGTGATTTTGCAGTTCCCTAGCTACAAGTTCATATACTCAGTATTTCCGATCGTTCTATCCTTGATAAGAAAAAATACGACTTTTCGATGATCCACCATCGTTTTTCACTGGTAGTGGCTGTCTTTGAATTCATGAGCGTTTACCAGTAAATTCAGTATGATTCCCTCAAAATCTTATGAAAATAAGATTTATCATATACATGGTTCTTTTTAAAATTCTCAGAAATTTTTAATCTTCCTAGTAATTTATTGTGAAATTCAATTGAAAAAAAAAATTAAATATCTTTTTTTTTTTCGTCATATATCTATCTATATTTTTAGTTTGCATCGAATGAAATTGCACAAAAAGTTATTAGTAAATTAAATGGACTTGATTTAGGTGGTTTTCGACTTGTTGTTGATTTACTTTCTAATCAAGCTGAACCAATTATAAATTTATTTGAACAATTTTGTTCTACAAAAACGACAGTTACATCATCGAATAAAAATGATCCTCGTCTTGCTAATACAATACCATCACAAAGTTCTCAACCATCAGTATCATTACCTTCAACAACAACATCACCAATGGAAACAGCAAATATAACTACAGCTATGACTACAACAAATAATACTAATCCTGGTACAACTACTACTAGTAATAATAATAATAAAGAAGAACGTGAATCAATTTCAAATGCTGTTGCATCATTACCACCAGCTCAAGTTAGTTATTAAAATAAATAAAATAATTATTTATAATTTTTCTTTTTAAAATAGATGTTTGAATTAATGAAACAAATGAAACAATGTATTGAAGCAAATCCAAATGAAGCTAAAACACTTTTATCAACAAATCCTCAATTAGCATATGCTCTTTTACAAGCACAAGTTGTTATGAGAATAGTTGATCCACAAGTAGCTATGGTATTACTTAATCGTACTGATAAAGATGTTATACCAGCTCCTACTGATGTTAAAAAATCAACAACAACAACAGCACAACCAACAGCAGCTGCTACTGCTCCACTTCCACTTCCCGTTACAACTAATCCAACTGCTCCATTTCCTTTTCCAGTTATACCTGGTACTCCATTTTCAATGCCTATGATGGCTTCTAATGCTGCTACAGCTACTGCTCTTTTTCAAGCAGCACTTCTTTCAGGTGCTGGAATGTTTCCTGGCTCATTAATACCACCACCTATGCCACATGGTACACCATTTCCATCTGTTCAACAAACATTTCAACCTCAAATAAATCCATTAGCACAACCAATACGTACACCAAATCTTGATGAGAATGCTGCATTACTTTTATTACAATTAGATGATTCTCAATTAGCACAATTACCACCAGCACAAAGTATGCAAATTCGATCATTACGTGAACAAATTGCTAAAACTGGTTTATTACCTAAAATGTAGTTAAAACTTTTCTCTTTTGTGTGTTCGAATATAAATAAAGAAAAGTATAATTAACACATATTATCATTTGTGAAGAATAATCTTTAATGACAGTTGAATATTCAATTGTCATAATTAAAAAAAAAAAAACATTATTCTAATTTTATCAAGTCATTAATGATCAAAGTATAAAAATATAAATTTTTAAAATTCAAGTCATACTTATCTACCTTTCTATTTCAATGATTCTATTCAATCCTTGTTTTTTTCGATAATTGATAAAGCATATAGCGGAAAGAAAGTATATATGTGGAGCTTAAGAAATTAGTAAGAATGGAGTAGTAATATTTCTATTAATTAAACTGGGTATTATAAGTCAGGCAACTATATATAACATGTATTTATAAGATTTCTTTGAATATTATTATTTAATTTCATTAGTTTATTTTGAAGAATGAATGATATAATATATATATTGATGATTATGATAGAAATTGTCTTAGATCTAATATAAGAGTACATTCCTTACAAACTTCATTTTTCTTTTAGAATCAATATCTAATCATGTTGATAACTTTTATAAAATAGTCTTATAATATCTTTCTCAAGTGAGTGAACATATCATCATTTATTTACGTTAAATTTTTATTTTAATTTAAAACAGTACAAAGGTCATGCCCCTATTGCTATGATCAATTTAATAATTCATATTATAATATGACTATGAGGTGTTTTTTTTTTTTTTTTTGAGAAAACTTGACTTGAGAATTGTGTTAGACGTATTTCTGATGTTTTATGTGAAAGAAAAATTTATACTATTAAAATAGCAACAAAAAAAAAAAAACAAAGAGTCAAATAGAAGCATATTTATTATATTGTAACATATGTTCATAATAATTTTTATAAGAGAAAAATAAATATTTACATATGATTTTATCTACTAACTTTTTATCTTAATGACAAATTTATCACAGATATTTATTTTTTTGCTCTTTGACATTTTATTTAACGTTCAAGCTTCAACAAAAAAAAGAGAAAATAATTGCTTTTAATGTAAGAAACGCACATCTTTTTTTTTCTTTTGTCATAATTAACATTGAGAATATTTATTTCTGACATCGAAATAAAATTATATTCTTTGAAGATGTCTAATGTCAAGCACTGTAATAAAACTTCAGTATACCTTCAAGTCAAATAATCCCGTATTATATATAAGAAGATTACTAAAATAGATATTTTATTTATAAGACACCATCTTAGATGGTTTGTCATGCAATCGAGTGTTACTATTGAAAAAAGCATTGATTCGCAAGTAATTTCTTCTTTTTTTAGAATTCTATACGAATGAATAGTTCTGTTTTTTTTTTTTACGATTATTATTGAATATTTGTAATGGTATAATTAGTTTAAAAAATCTTATTAAATTCAATAATATCCTTGAATAATTAATCATCGCTTGACTTATAAATGATTTTAATGATGTAGTCAACAAACTTGAACAATATTTCTTCATTGTTTTGTTTTTTTTATATTATTCTTTAATCGTCACATCACATAAGTTTTTTTTTTTTCTTATTAATTTGTCACGACTTGTCTTCATTTTGTTTTTTTTTTCTTCTTGTGTCTCTTCTCTTATGGTTTAGTCTAAACTAGATCTTTGGTGTTTTCTTATTCTCTCTCTCTTTCTCTCTATTTTTTTTTGATAGTGATGAGTGTCAAATATTGGAAAAGAAAAAAAAAATCCTACAGGTATAGTTGTCTTTATTTTGCTTCTTTCTCACTCATTTCCTATATCTAACTTATATATATAATTTCCAGGCATGGTACACTTATGTCAATTTCTTTCTTTTTTTTCTTTCTTGTCATTTAGTATATACTTTCTTTTTTTATTTTGACACATTCTGAAGAGTAAAAAGTATCTATTTTTTTTTTTTTTTTGTTTGACTTATTATCAAAGAAAAATAACCTTTTCTTTTTTCATTTTTTTCGCTAGAATACATCTTTTGTTTTTTAACAATACATTTCCTTATCATCTATTGACGTTAATCTTCAGATTCAATCATTTGTGAATTAATTTCTTTTTTTTTTTTTTGTATATCGATTTATCTTATAAAACACGCTAAGTAAGTTGCAGATGAAAAATATTTTTATTACTAGTTGACATAAATCTCTTTTGTAGATATATTTGACGTTAAATCTTATATTCAATTGGATATACAAATGTAAAAAAAAAAAAGAATTGTTCATATACAAATTTTGAATATTTTTACCTTCATTTATTATCAATAAATATGTGCTATTATCCTTTTTTTCGTAAGATTATTATATTTGATGTTATATTTTTGTTGTCTCTGTCTATACAATAAACAATAAGTGAATAGACATTTGTAATTCTTCAGGGAAATTAGTTTTCATTCTTTACTTTTTTTTTTTTATTCATTATGAATATTCTCATTCTTTATTTAATAGAAATAATTTGAAATAGTTTACTTATTAAGATATATCAGTTAAATATGATAATAATACTGATAAATTGTTGTTGTTTTTTTTTCTATTCAAAACTTAATCATGCATATATTAATCATTTGAAAGTTTCGAAACAAAATATTATTTAAAATAAGAAGAAGAAGAAAAAAATACTATTTTGTTTTCTTATGAATCTGTTTAAAAGTTTCAAGAATTTTTTTTTCTTTTCAATATCAAATTTAATTTGTGTATTATAAATGTTTGCCTTTCTGTATGAAATATGAAAAAAAATATTATGAGAACCAATTGTATATCTTATTAGCAGGAACGGATCTACCCGATGATGATTATACAACATATATACCACAACCAAAATCAACAAATGTTAATAATCGAACATTATCAAATATACCGATTATTATTGAAACTAAAGAAAATGATTCAACATCGACAATAAGTAAATATAATTTTTATGTTTGTTAAATTTTTATTTTTCTTTAAATTCTAGAACAAAAATCAAATAAAAAATCTATTGATCGACGAAAAACAACAATAAGTAGTATGTTAAGTGGACGTTCAACAATTGATTATAATCGTATTGAACGTACACGATCAGCTCCACCATCACCAGCTCCAAATCTTATACAAAGATCAAGTCATAATCGAATTTCTATGCGTCCAATTGAAAATGTATGTTTTAAAATTGTTCAAGATATATTTAATTTTAAGATAAAACTCTCATATTTAAAAATATATCTATATGTTCATAATTTCAAGTTCATCATTACTAATTTAAATCTAATAGGACTCACGGATCCAATTTATGATAACTTCTGTTAGTATTCTAGAATCATACAAAAGAAAAAAAAAACTATTCAATACTTATTGAACAAAAATAAAATATTAACGAGTATAATATTTTACTAGGTAATGTCAATAGTTTTTAGAGTTAACTTTATATCATATTCAGTTAATAAAATTAAATAATAAACTTTAACTATGAAATAAATTCATTATTTAAATTTAATTAACCAGTAATGAAAGGTTAAGTAAATAGAACAAAACAATGAATATACAAAAAAAAGAAGAGTTGTGTGAGAGAGGAAAAAAACTACCACTAATTAAACATTAGTTCAAATATCTAACAAGTGTTTTAGAACTTGCTTGCTAAATAGTTCATTGATATTTGTCTAAAGATTCTTTTCATTTCTGAAAAATATTATAAAAACATTAGCGTTCAATATTAAATGTATACTTTTTTTTCATAGAAAACTAAAAATGTTTTTAATGAACGTGATTCATTACTTATAAATGATTCAAGTAATAATTTATCTTCTGGTACACTTGAAGTTCGATTTAAATTTGATGCTAAAAATAATAAAATGTGGATATTTGTTATAAAAGCAACATTAGAAATGACTGAAAATTTATTAAAATCAACACTTGTTCAAGTACATTTAACTGTTTTACCAAGTAAACGTATTCGTTTTCGTACACGAGTTAAATCAATTGATAATGCAATGTTTGCTGAAGAATTTTTTTGCAAAGTATCACCTGGTTTGTCTTTTTTTTATAATTATTTATTTTAATAGAATATTTATTTATTTATTTATAATTAGATACAATGCAAAGTCAAGGTATACGTTTTCGTTTATATACATATGAACGATTTAAACGTGAAAAACTTCTTGCTGAAGCAACAGTTATGTTTGCTATGATTAATCTTGATGAAGATATGTGTAAAATAGTTCCATTAAAACGAGCTTATGTTAGTATATATATAATTGTGTAACATATGATTGTTCGTTTGTTTTTTTTTTTTTTATAGCCATCTCAAGATTCTGATTTAGGTAGTCGTTCTCATTCAAGTATTAATTCAAATTCACGATTAAATTCTATTGTTCCAAGTGGAGATGGAACAATAAATTCACTTTTATCAGAACTTGAAATTGGTTTAGCTTATGATAGAAATCAATCAATGCTTATTCTTGAAATAGGAAAAGGAAATAATTTTCATTTAACATCCGAAGATCGACCTCCTGGTAAATATATATTTATATTTTATAAATGTCTATTATGATTATTATTATTTTGTTTTTAGATACTTATGTTCAAATAACACTTCATAATTTAGTTGGTGAAGAAATTACTACAAAACGAACAGCTATAAAATATGGACAATATCAACCAATATTTGCTGAACGATATTTATTTAATATTCAAGAAAATTTTCTTGATCAAATTACACTTTTTATATCTGTTATGAATAAAAATTTAATAAATAAAAATGATCGTGAACTTGGATGGATTTCATTTGGTATAAAATTTTATTTTATTAATTTTGTTTAAAATACTATTTGAAATTTAGGTCATGATACAAGTGGAACTTTACAATGTGCACATTGGGATTCAATGTTTAATGCACAAGGTGAAATAATAACAAGATGGCATACTTTATTAGAAAAATGATTTGATTTTTTTTCTTATTGTAAAAATATCTATTGTTTGTCATTGTCGTATTTATCAATGGATTATTGATTTTCTTTATTAATTATTCAAAGAGTTTGCTTAAATATAATATTAATTTATTGAAATATTTTATTCATTTTTCTTCATATTTTCATTAATAATATTTGATAATGATTGAATAAGATGAATAATTAAATGACGAGCTGATTTAGCTTCAATATGAGATTTTTCACTAGAAATTTACAAAAAACAAAAATACAAAAAAATTTTATTTGAAATTTAATTTTGTACTTAATGACCTATTTATTAATTAAGGTCGAAAGGTATCAAAAGATTATTATATTAAAGAAAACAATACATTTTATTTGAAAGCTTTTCAAATACACAATGAATTTAAACTATAGAAAATGGATTTAACATCTTTCATAGTAACGGCACATTAAAAAAGAATTATACTGATCCCATTTTTTTTTTAATATCTATATTTACTTTTATAATCGTAAGTTGCTTACGATATGTCTTTTTTTTTCTTGAATTACAGAGCATTTACAAAATAATACGTGACAATTTTGTATGAAAAAACATCTTTCTTTGAAATTACGGAAGACATCTGTTTTATGAAACATACTGATAATAATTACTACTTTATACATAATAAAACATTGTATTATCTAAATGAGAAAAAAAAATGAATTATCTGAAGAATGGATATAGAGTAAAATTATGGTGAAATACACTATAGTAGCTGTGTCGTAACTATTTACTCGAACTCTTTTTCAATAGATAAACATGATATATTTTTTATGTATTTCTGATCCACTCGCTTGATCTTAAATAATAAATATCACGAATATAAAATTTTGATTATTTCTAATTTCAAGCTCATTCATGTTAGAATAGAATAGTGTGTATTGTAATTCAAGAATATTGAACATATTTCTATCAGATAAAATGTCTTACTTGAAAACTAACAAATAAGAGTATACATAGACTGACATATTTGAATTTGAAGATATTTACAGTATATGCTATAAGCCTAAGAATTCAAAATTTCAGTACGATTGTTTGTTTTTTGTTTTCTTTTTTTCTTCGTTAAATAGAGCTTGGTGAGTATGTTAATTTAGTTTATAATTGTCAATCTATAAGTAAAATACATATCATCAACATTGATATTACCTGTTTGTAATTAATTTTTCTAACCAATCAATTGAAAATATAAAGTCTTTAGGTGTAATTATTTCATTATGAATTAATTTTAATTTTTCTTTAATTTGTTCAATAGTATTTTCTGTTGTATTCATTTTATTATTTGTATCTGAAACTTTTGTATTTAATACTTGTATTGTACCTAAGTTTTTTTTTATTTTAGAATTAAAAATTTCAAAAAAAAAAATTATATCATTAAATAATACATACGTTTACTTAATTCTTCACGTTTTTTTTGATTACGTAAATTTTTTTTTTTACGTTTTTCTTTTATATAATCATCATTAACAGATGATACACTTTCAATCATTAATCCAACAAGAACATTTGTTACAATACGATTACCAACAAAAACTATAATTGTTAAAAACCATCGTGATATTAATGGACTACCTTTTTTTTCAAGTTCTGGTCCAATTAAATTCCAATTATCAACTAATGTTAATCTCATAGCAATAATTAATGATGTTGAAAAATGATGCCATGGACTAAATAAAATAAAATCTAATTTCAATTATCTATTAAAGATTTGCAAGTTCAGTTTTACAATCATATATCTAATAGAATCATCAGGAAGAAATCTGATGCAAATTCGAAAACAATAAATGAGCATCTTTTTCTTTATAAATCATTACATCCTATTGTATACAACATGATTACCATGTTGGATCATGTAAGCTATCGAAGTATAACTGTTTACAACAGAGTATAAAGCAGAGATGTCCATCGCAGTTGAAAACTGACCGCTGCCGCGCCGCGACGATAAAAGAAAAAAGCTAACGCGCCGCTACCGCACCGCTGCCGCGACCACGCTGCTGCCGCGATGATTGTTAGAATAATGTTGTGAATTTTACGATCTGTGACTGTTCAGGACTAGAGCTGTTGTTACCAATCGATAAGATTCGTTGAATCTCATAGTTTTGCACTTGCAAACATTGAAATTCTGTTCGAATTCATGCATTTTTGCATTGTTCTCCAAAAAAAACCTACCGCTACCGCGCCGCTGCCGCGATAGTTAGTTAAAAAACGACCGCTGCCGCGCCGCCACCGCCACAGCGGCAGCGGCGCGGTGGCGGTAACGGCAGCGGTCGCGCCGCGATGGACATCTCTGGTATAAAGAGTCAAAATTATGAACGCGAAATAAATTTTTTGATTTCTTACATCATCTATTTTAATAACCTAAATCAGTTTTCGACAGATAAATTAACCAATTTGAATTTTTGTTATTGTTTTGATGAAATTCAGCTTTTTCTATACTCTTCAGTTTTACACTTGACAAAAAAAAATTTTGTAACTATCATTATTTTCATCTAGACAATGAACGATCTGAACTATAAGTTGATTTGTGATTCTAGACAGTGATACTTTTAGTTGTTTTACAAATTTCTATTACCTATCTTCTGGTTTTCCATAAAGCATTTGTCCAATAACAGCAATAACATAAATAAATAAAAAAACAAGTATAACAACAGTAAATGTATATGTTAATACAGTTTTAATTAAAGCTTTTGTTAATACTTGTAAACCTTCGAATAATTTAATTATTCTATATAAACGTATTAATTGTAATAAACGAAAACCTTTTAATAAATTTTTTATAGTTGAATTCTTTTTATAAAAAAATAAATTCCAAATAATTTCTATAACACCAAAAAATATAATACTAAAATCATAAATATTTGTCCAATTAAACCAATAATAAATTGATTCTAAATATATTTTAAAAATAAATTCAAGAAAAAGTATTGCAATTAATATTTCATCAAATGCATAAATAAATTTTTGTCGAGAAGAATTTTTTATATAAATTTCATCAGTTTCTAAACTTAAACCAAGTGTTATAGAACTTGATATAATAATAAAAGCCATAAAATAGTCATATATTGGATGATGAAAAATTAAACGAAGATAATCTTTAATAGTTTTTTTATGATGTATTATATTATAATAAATATGTTGTTCATTGTCTAAAGATATTGAAATATTATCATCATTTTCATCATTGTTATAATCAAAATCAAGATAATCATCGATAAGTAATTCTTTCAAACTACGATGCATCTTTTCCTCTTCTAGTTAATTATGATAATCTGCGCCATTCTATTTAATTCCTAAGAGAAATCAATCATTTCATTATAATCTTGTAGCTTAGCCTTATCATAAAGAATTGATTGTGTAAACCGATTTTTTGATGAATATTAATAAACAGAAAAAAAAACAAAAATCTAGTTTTCTATCTAATTCAATCTTCTTTCGAAAATTTCGATATATGAATCGAACTAGAACAGTTCGACAGTTTTTTATAATTATCAATGAGAACAAACATTTTTCTATATTCACAAATTAGATTTTAAATAAAACATTTATTTTATTATAAAGAATAGCATAAAACGAAATTTATTATAAATAAATTTTGATCTACAGTATTGACTAAAAAATATAGAATTACTTTTTTTTTAATTTTTTTCTATAATGTTAACCCAGGTGATTCTCGCTCGGTCGGATCCCGTCGGATTCAAATAATTGCGTCTGTATCCTGTCGGATTTTTGTCGGAATCCCATGGACCGGATTCCGTCTGTCGGATCTGATCGGACACGTGCAAAATCCGATAGGATTCTGTCGGATTTCATCAGTTTTTATCGGATTCCGACGAAATCCTGACCGGAATCCTGTGCAAGGATTGCTTGTCTTGGGAAACAGTTAGCTCAGATTCAAATAGTGATTCTGAAGTTTTCTATTGAGTGTATTTTATGGCACAGTCATGATGAAAAGATTTCCAGAACAACTAAAAATCATATTTTTCACATCCGAGAAGACGTTGCTGAAATATTTTTTTCGACAATGCCATCTTAACGAGACCTACCACTAAAACGTTACAAACATCATAGAAAACAAAAAAAGTGATTTTTTTTGTTTTCTGTAATGCTTGTAACTTTTTAATGATAGATCGTAGAAAATTCGGCGACTCATCATTTTGTTCAGAATTTTGGGCTCTTTACGATGACATTGTCGAAAAACTATTGCAACAATGTCTTCTCGAATGTGAAAAATATGATTTTTAGTTGTTCTAGAAATCTTTCCATCATGACTCTGCCATAACCCAAGACAAGCAATCCTTGCACAGGATTCCGATCCGAATTTCGTCGGAATCCGATAAAAACTGACGAAATCCGACAGAATCCTATCGGATTTTGCACGTGTTCGATCAGATCCGACAGTCGGAATCCGGCCCATGGGATTCCGACAAGATACGGACGCAATTATTTGAATCCGACGGGGTCCGACCGAGCGAGAATCACCTGGGAAAATGCACTCAATAGAAAACTTCAGAATCACTATTTGAATTTGAACTAATTGTTTAACATTCTAGAAAAAAATCAAAAAATAAAGTGATTCTATATTTTTTTGATCAGTATTGTAATACATTTATTTCATATTGTCTGATGATTATTCATTTGTTTAACTTGTATTTGTTTATCAGATAATAATTGTAAAATAGCTGTCGATTTATTTGATGCATGTTCAGATTGAACTAATTGAAATTTTTGTCTTCGATAAATATAACCTTGTTTACTAAAATATAATGCAACAATATCACATACAAATGTTGATAAACCAAGTATACCAATCATTGATCCAATATGAAGTGTTAATACAAGAAAATCAAAACGACCAGCATTACCACTAACAGTAACAATTAATCGTAAACCAAATGCTTTTTTTAATATACGATATGAACTATTTTCAATATTCCAATGTGATGCATAACGAAAATTAAATCCAAATGAAAATTTTTCATCATGTGATCTTGAATCTAAACGACCAAATGAATATTCAGGTTTACATTGATCTTCACCTAAATCTAAATTACATTTCCAATCAATTTTAATACGTAGAACAGCACCATAAACTAACATTTTATAACGTTCATCATCATCAGTTTCAACTATATCTAATAAATCACCAACACGAAATATTGGACAAAATTTATCATATATTGGATGATAAAGACATTTTTGAAAATATTTTGATTCATTAAGAATATTTGTTCTTGATAGACGAAAACGTGTAAATTCAACAAAATTTTTTAATAATACTGTATAATTTAATGCATCCATTATTGGTTGAGGCATAACAAGATCATTTTCTACTGGACACCAACCTTCCATTTCACATCGACGTTCATATATATGACATTTTCCTGTCCAATGTCCATTACTTCTTGAAGGATATCGACGATTAACTTCACATTGTGAATCATTGCTACATATAGCATCTTTAACAACAATACCTTCTCCACAAAATGTTCGTTGTTGATCTGTACTAATAAAATTTGTCATTATAAAAAGAGCATTATTTTCTTGTGGTGGAATAATAAAATCTGCATCATCTAATGTTATTGTTGAATTTTCTTCAAATGTTCCAATACCTTTTACAGCCAATGCAACAGATGATATTAATGATGAATCATGATCTTGATAACCACGTCTATACCATAACATATAAACAAATGCATATATTAAAATAAGTAATTGAATAAAACGACATGTTAATGCAATTGAATATGAAGAAATAGTAACAATTTTTGGTGCTAATTAATATAAATATGCATAAGATGTTATGTTTAAATAAAAAAAAATATGAAACAAACTTACTTTCATATGTTGCTGCCATACTAATGACAACATCTTTAATATGAGTTGGACTAAATATATGAATGAAAACTGAACAATGTCGTTGAATTTTTCTAGAAATTGGTTCAGACATAATGAAAATACTTTTTTTTTTGGTTAATATTGTCGGATGAATAATAATATAAAATATTAATATTCTCTTGTTTTTTCTTTCTTTTTACTTATCATGAAAATAAGAAAGAATAACATTTGCTAATTCAGAAAACGAAATAATTAATACTTTATTTTTCTAAATGAAGAAACTCATTGATAGATATCAATTACATTTGTTTTTTTTTTTTTCTTACAACGAATAAGCTTCTGCCAAAATGAAGTTACTTTAATCAAGAAATTGAACATATACATCAATGAATAGATTATAAATTGTGAAAAGTAGTGAATATAACAAGAAAGAACTTTCTATAGGGTCGACTAATGGAATTAGTTCGTAAATAAATTCTATTTTGACTAATAGTATCACATTTTTTTTTGGGGATAATCAATGATGTGTGATCTCCTGCATTGATCAACATTTATTAATAATTGATTTATCATATCTGTTGCATATATAGAATGCAAAAGAAGTAACTAAGATCATATATTAAATAATAATTTATTTGATAGAATTTTCTTTTTTTCTAAGTCGAAAATAAAACAAACAATTTGTTCAATATAAGCATTTTTTTTTTCGGTATCAATCTTCTATTAATTAATTTTATTCAAATTTGTTCTTTATTTATAAAATCTTATGATTGAATCTTTTGTATAATTCGATTTTAAATGAAATAAATATTCTCTTCATAAAGAAATAAATGCATTCTACTTAATAATTTGATAAAATTGTACTATATAATCATTGAAAACTTCTCAATAATTCTTATGTATGCTTTTGTATAACAAAATTTTATTTGAAAAACTAGATGTTATAAAAATTTAACGTCTTCTATTCGTAGAAAAAAGAATGCTTGAACAAAAAAACATCGAAATGTTGAAGATCATTTTCACAGGAGTTAAAACAAAGAGAAGACGACTTGAATAATTGATCTAATTCGATCGATGACTTTGAAACTATACAGTGATCTAGAATTTAATTATAGGAGATTTATACTTATACAAGATTTTAAAGAAATTAAATATTTAAGTTCTTTCATAGTGAATGAATTTAACTGTATACTACTGCCATCTATATATCGAGCATATGATTGATTCTTGATATTGTCTATCAGACAAAGAAAGGCACCATCGTCGTCAAAAGAAAGGAAAGAAAAAAAAAACTTGTTTTGTTATCCGTATTCAACGTATTCATCTGTATGAAATTGATTAATATAAATAATTGATTAAAAGTTTAGATGTCGAAAAGTGAAGATTTAGAATTATTAAAAGTAATTGAATTACAAAATGAACTTAAAAAACGTGGTCTTGAGACAAAAGGACGCAAAGCAGATTTAATCACTCGTCTACGTCAAGCAATTAATGATGGTATTGAAGGTAACAATGATTATTTTGTTCTATCAATTCATATTATCTTTTCTCTTTAGCTACTGAAACAACAACAACAACAGGTAATCCAGATATAAGTGATGAAGAATCAGTTCCACCTGTAATCAAAGATGAAACATCATCTCCATCAAGTGTTCGTTTATTTATTTGTTTTGAATTTTGTTTCATTTTATATATTATTCAGGCTATTGAAGATGACGATGATGATGATGATGATGAACCAAAATCCGTATCCAATAATGATCAATTAGAAAATCCTCCTCCTATACAAGAAATAGAATCAATATTAAGTAAAAAACGTCGTCTTACTGATGATGAAGAAGGTGAACATAATGAAATAGAAAAATTAAAAGATGAAGATATTGAAAATGATGAATTAGCTAAACAACGACGTAAGAAAAAAAGTCGTTGGGGATCAGAACAAGATGAAGAAGAAGTCGAATCAACAGAAAAACAACATACTACAAAACGTACTTCCGATGATGATGATACTATTGATAATAGTAGTACAACAAGTAGTAGTAGACATCGAGATCGTGATCATCATCGATCATCAAGACATGATGATGATCGACATCATACTAATCGACATTCAGAAAGGTATGTCTTATATAATCATATTGAAATCATTAAATTATTTAACATTTTATAGATCAACTGAAAAAGAAATATCACTTCCAGAAGAAGAAATTGTACAATACAATCCTGATGATGTTGTTCTAGATTTTTGTAAGTTTTACATATTTAAATGTTTTTTTTCTTTTGTCGTCGAACAAATTCTAATTCGAAATAGTTTTTCAAAATAAAGAAATCTAAAATGAATTAATAAGATAAAACTCTTTTATCATTGAAAAAATAAAATGCGAAAACCTCGGATTTAAATCCGAGTGTTATGTGTACTTCAAAAAGTGAACAGGTATATTCACTTTGTTTTTTATCATCTGAGACATATCTAGGCAAATATGCTTTCTGGATGCAGTTTTTGTGCATTTTGAGACCTTTTTCAGGCGATGTTTTGTTCGAAAGCTACGATTTGGTTCAAAACTAATATCCGATTCGGAATCAGCGTTAAAAACTGAGTCGATTTATATATGTTGTGAATAATTCTGAGAAAATTTTTTTTTTTTTGAAAAAATCCCTGTACCCCCCCTCAGGGATGGTCTGGTCAATAATGACAATTTTTTCGATAACTCAGCCATTTCTTGATGGATCCTTCTCATCTTCGAACTCGACTGAGACTGAACTGTGTAGAAAATTTCATCACCCTCTGACTCTCCTTTCGAAAGTTATCGTGTAAACGGTCGATCGGGCCGGACGGACACACTGACCGATTCTATAGTGTACTCACTTTTTGAGTACACAAAAAAGAGAAAATACGTGATTAGTTACAACTTTCTGTTAATTAACAATATAATAAATAAAAATATGATTTCATCTAAGATTATTTATCTTATAATTCTATATAGATACATCTGATCTAAATCTTAATATTAATACAAATTGTTTATCAGCATCAAATAAAACAAATGATGCATTATGTTTTTTATGGGCTGGTACTCGTGCAAATTATGGATTTAAACAAGGAAAAATTTGTTATGAAATTCGAGTATATAAAAAATTTTATTTTAAAATGTAAATTTTGCAATTAATTAATTAATTTATATTAGATAATTGAAATTATTGAATGTTCACATATGCCAGATAATGAAAAAGAAAAATTTGGTATTCGTATTGGTTGGTCAAATTTATATTCTGGCCTTCATGCACTTCAATTAGGTAAAATTATTGACTTTCATTTTTGTACTAATAAAATGAATTTTTAGGTGAATTTAATGATTCATTTGCTTATACATATACTGGAAAGAAAATATGTAAATTAAATGATGAATTTTCGGAAGATAAATATGGTGAATCATTTGGTGTAAAAGATATTCTTGGATGTTATATTGATTTTGGAAATAATGATGATAATAATAATAAAATATATATATCATTTACAAAAAATGGTCAAGATTTAGGTCAAGCATTTGAATTAGATAAAACAAATTTTATAAATAATATTGATGAAAATCGATTGATTTTTTATCCACATATTTTAGTTAAAAATATTAAATTTGAATGTAATTTTGGACAATTAGTAAGTTAATAATTATTTCTCAATTTTGCTTTTTGAAAAGAAACAAAAAATATTAATAAATTATTATTATTTTTAGGAAACATCATGGTCAGAAATTAAAAATAATTATATATTTCCACAAAATATTCCTTTAAATGAACGAATTCATTGTTCAAAACCAATTCTAGAAAAAAATGATTGTCATGTTATTTTACTTTCGGGATTAATAGGTTCAGGTAAAACAACATGGGCAAATAAATATATTGAAGATAATCCAACAAAAAATTTTAATTTAATCAATGTTGAATATGTTCTTAGGAAAATGACGGTATGTTTCTATATTAAATATAATCAATTTCTATTAGATATTCTTAAGTCATACAAAAAATATTTCGATCCGATGAATGACACTGTCTACTTATTTTAATTTAACTTTTTTTGCAAATCGACTGAAAGTATTCGAAACTTTAGTAGAAATTCATAGAAGGAAAGTTTCCTAATCGAGAAGTTAATTATTGAAATGTTATATTTAAAGTGAAGCTAAAGAATTTTTTGTTGAAATACTAAATTATTAATATGATTGGATGTTTTTTAAAATTGTCATTTTTTTGTCTTGAAGTACTTTATACTTTAAAAATTTTGTCTTTTGGTTTGTTTTTTTAAAGATTGATGGTAAATTACCAATAATAAAAGATCGTAATGATGGTTTAATGTTACGTGTAAATATTTGTTTACAAAAATTAATTGAAATAGCTGCACAACGTCGACGAAATTATATTATTGATCATGTAAAAATTTGCTTTTTAATTTTTTTTGGATTTTAAATAATAATTCTTATTTATGTAGGTGAATATAAGTCGAGAAACTCAATCAAAACGTCAACGATTATTTACTGGTTATCATCGTATAGGTGTTGTTATTGTACCTAATGATGATGAGTTGAAAAGTCGTATTGAAAAAATTGAAAAAGCAGAAAATATTTCAATACCTTCACAATGGATTCGGGAAGCGAAAGGTATATGAATTGGTTTTTTTTTAAATAAAGCATCTCAATTGAATGTTTCTTTTTTAGCTAAATTTCATTTCTTACAAAAAGGTTCTTCATTAGAAGATGTTATCTATCCTGAATTATCTTATGAAGATGCTAAATCTTTGTATGATAAAATTCATCGAGATTATGATCAACATCGTTCATCTTCATCACGTTATGATCGACATGATGATCATCGTTCGTCACGTAATGATCGAAATCGTTATGATGATCGAGATCGTGGTAGTCGTGATCATGATCGATATGATCGTTACAATAGATCTCGTTCACGTGAACGTGGAAGTCGAGATCGTGATCGTGATCGACGAACATCCCGTGAAGATTCACGTTATTCTTCATCACGTCGGAATGATAATTATAGTGGTGGTGATGGTGGTCATAATAATAATAACTATCGTGGAGGTGGATATTCACGTGGTGGTAGTAGTAGTTATTCTGATCATCGACAAGATTCAAGAAACAATAATTCTAATCAACGTGGTAGTTTCCATGAAAGAGGCTATCATGGACGAGGAGGTAATAATCAATCGAATGATGGATGGCGTGGTGGATATCATCAGCAACAAAGAAATGATTTTGGCGGAGGTAATAGTGGACGTGGTCGCGGAGATTTTCGAACTGGAAATCAGTTTAATAATAATCGAGGATCATATCATGATAATCAACGTGGTGGTAGTAGTGGGTTTCGATCAGATTTTAATAATCAACAACGTGGTCGACAATTTAATGAATATGATAATAATTCTCAACGTCAAGGTAGTACGGGTGGATTTATACAAAATAATAATAATTTCAATCAACAACATGATCGACAAGGATTTGGATCTCGAGTAAATGTTATCTTTACATATTTATTGTAATGTTTCATTTTTATATTTTAATAATAGCCACCAATGCAACAGCAACAGCAGAATCTATTTCAAAATCAATCTCAACGTCCACAATCACTTCTTCAAAATCCACCATCTATTCAACAGCAACAATTTCCATCTCAAATTCCTCAACAAATAACAACAAATAATCCAAATTTATCTTTACAATCCCAAAATCCTTTAGCTATGAATCCGACTAGTGTAACACAACCAAGTTCACTTGATTCATGGTTTGCATTATATGCTGCTGCTGCACTTAATCCACAAGTCTCTCAACAACAAATTCAACCACAACAAGATACTAATTCAATAACTCAATGGACACAATGGTTAAAAACAGCACAAATGGTTCATTTTTTTAAAAATAATGTTTTTTTTTCCTGGAAAAAAAAGATTTTCTTTTATTTTTAGGGTCAAGCAGTTCAACAACAACAACCTCAAATAACTATTCAACAACCTGACACTCAACACCACCAACAACAACAAAATCAATTGCCTGATGCAGCTGCTTTGTATTATCAAGCATATTATGCTCAATTAGCAGTTGCTCAACAACAAGCAGCAGCAGCTGGTTCAACAAATGGTAGTATAGCACCACCTGGTAGTAGCGATAAATCACTTTCCTGAATTTTTTTTTTTCTTAATGTACATATATATTGTCATAAGAACAAGTGATCATTTATGAAATCTTAATTTTAAATTGAGATTATTTGAACATGTTGTTGTTTGTATGTATGTAATCATTATTATTATCAATTTTTTTTTTGTATTTGTTGTGTAAAAGAAAAGCAAAACAAAGAACTTTGATTATATGTCTATGAATTTATCTTTTTTTGTTATTTGTGTGTAGAGAAATAAAAAAAAGTAGAAGAGAGACATGTATTGAAGTTAAGGTTTCTTTTTTGCATTTAATATGTAAGATGAAATTTGTCATTCTTTTTTTTTTGCTTATGTAGATGTCCGTTATTGAGACAATTGATGCTTTCGATAAATTGGAATATAATGATATACGTTCTTTTGCCGCTGCTTCAGCTTTAATTGCAAAATCTATTCAAGAATATAATGATGATCCATTAGTAAAGATTAATAGACTTCAATTATTATATGAAAATGAGTATGTAGATATTTAGATTTGTTTAATTCTTTTTTTTTTTTGGTTGATTTTTCGTTTTATTATAGATCGTCAGAAATAACACTTCGACAGAAAGATATTGAACGTGAATGGCTTGAAAATAATAATGAAATAATGTAAGAATAGATTTACATTTGATACTCTAATTGTTAGTCTTATCTTATTTATTTTTCATTGGAATTTTTAAGAAGTCATATATTAGAAAGAGAGTAAAAGAAACAACTTGACTAGAAACGAAACTGAATTAGTTTAATAGGAACGGATATATCTAAAAGAATGCAAGAAAAGTTTAATTAAGCTTCAGATTGAAAATCAAAATGATAAAACTTTTCTTTAGACAAAACAGTTCTTATTAAAAAAATAATATTTAGAACCCTATGATACAGTGGTCAATATTGCATTTTTCTCGCTTCTGCTAGAAATCTTCATTATATAGTTGTTTTACATAGTCATCAATGAATACATCTATTCAATTTGTCACATACGAACAGTTCTTAATCACAAGATACATAAGTTTTTTATACCTGAATTTCTTACATTTTTCAATAGACCTTTTACAATAATATTGGAATCTTGTCTTGGTCAATCATTATCAGATCGTCCAAAAATCTCCGAGCAATCACTCTATTTACCATTTCGTTCTGATCAATCAATTGAATATGAACCAATACAATGGCAAACAGATCCATCATCAACATCACGTTTTGTTATACAACCATTATCACCTAGTCGAGTATTACGACCTCGTAATGAACCAAATACTGATCAAGAACTAATTAATAATAACACGAATGTAATTCTTCTCGATGATAATGATGATCAGAATTACGTCGATGCAAATGGTGACGAAGAAAATGAAGTACCAAAATTAGCGAAGAAAAAAGGTAAAAAGAAAAAACAACAAGTAAAAATGATCGAAAATAATAATGATACTTCAACACAATTAAATACTTCATCAAATCGAACATCAACAACAGGTCAAAAATTTCCAGTAATTAACCTATTTCAATCCTTTTTTTTTTGTTTTAATATTTATTATTTATTTTTTCATTAAGCAAAAATTATCATCAAAATGGTCAGCTGGTAAACGTATTTCAGGTTTTGGTACGGGTAAAACAAGTGCTATTCGTAAAGTAAATAAAATTATTCAATTAAAAATACGAAATTTAAATTGATTGATTAGTTTGCACGTCCATCAAACGATCGTCAACATCGTCCAGATTCTCGTACATTATTTCGTAATAAACCATCAGTTACAATTAATACATCTCGTCTAAGTCAAGAACAACGTGAACAATTAGCACGTGCTGTTGAAGAACGTAAACAAGAAGAACGTAAACGTAAAGTAGAAAAATGTAAGTAAAATTGAAATTTATTTTTCTTTTTTTGTTTATGAAATCTTCTTTTGTTCCTAAAAAGTACATGAACAAGCAAAAAAACGTGAAGAAGTTCTTAATCGTGCTAAACAAATTCAACAAGATAAAGATCAAAAAAATCAATTACGTATATCTGATAATCAATCAAAAACAAATGCTATTGTTAATAAAAAAGCACAAGGAAATAATTTTAATAATTCAACAACATTTAATAATTCAATGAATGAATCAACAAATCTTCCAAAAATAACTGTACAGCAACAACAACAACAACATAAACCTGTTATATTGGATACAACTAGTAATAAAATACTTGGTCAAAATAAAATATTTAAACAACCAACAAATTATGGATCAAAAAAAACAGCAAATGCTGAATATACCTTTGTTGTTGATAAAAATAATCCACAAAGAAATGATATTACATTACCATCAAGTTCATTAATTCAACCAAATGTACAACAGAAAGCGGATTGGACTATTTTACCAACACCTGCAAATGTTTATGATGAATTGGAACTTGATACAACAATGACGTTAGTTGAAAATTTCTTTTTTTTTAATTTGCTTCGCATACACGACACATATCGATATTATACGCTTTATGATTTTCCCAGGCATTGTCTTTACTATACGTTGTATTACTAAAAATACAAAAATATATTTTGAGACACTTTGTACGTACACATATTTATATACAAAAAGAAGAATTTTAATACTGTGATAGTTTATACGTTTTGGAGTCATAGTGAAGAATGGTTTATTTCTGTGAACTACGATTTTGACAGATTCTATAAGAATATGTTATATTCTGTAGAAAAACCAGTTTAAGAGATCTTTAAAACCTGTGTCGTGTGTTCGAATTTGTGAGCTAGTTTTTCTGTTGAAGATCGTTTGCATACTTTTATTGACACGAGCACCATTTCTAGTTTTCTTAAAAAAAGACAAATCAATTTTACTGTTCTATTTTTTTAATATTCTTTTGCTAGTGATACAACTCCCGATTCAGGTGATGGTGATTATGGTATTGAAGATGTACGTTCAGATCAAGATTCCGATAATGATGATGAAGATGAAACTCGTATACCTGGTTGGGCTAAAGGTTTGTTTCTGCTTGAAGAAGAATTAACATCTATTTTTTCATGTGATTATGTTTTTTAGAATGTTTATTCCAAACATTTTGGAAAACTCAAGGTCATTGGTATTTATCACGTCGAACTCTTAAATTAACACGCCGCACATTAGGACATTATCCTATAATAAAAGATCAACTTCAAACATGGCTTAAAGACCTTAAATCAAGCAAACCATTATCAGAAACATTTACCGATGCAACATATCTTGATCAAACACAAACACCACATTTTTTATAAATAAATTTCAGATCGATATAGATATATGTGTATGTGTGATTTTGTTTGTGTTCTCAGATATTGTCTACTTGAGTACGTCAGATAATATTATTTTCTCATATAGTCAACAAAAAACAATGTTAATACGTTCATGTATATATTGGACAGATATCAAGATAGCAAAGAATTGTTTATCTCTTGTAGTTTTTCTTTATGTATGTTTTCTTTCTTACTGTTATTGTATCTTTATTAGCATTAAATGTCTAGATTAAAATCAACACTGAATAAATATCTGTACATCATCATTGAAGAAAATAAGAATTCATATTCTATTGATTTAAAATAATTAGTAGAGATTATCTGTAATCATTGTCATTTATAGGTTTGATTTTGAATTATAAGAAAATTAACTAATCGATTTCATAAAGAATATACGTTGTATAAGTATTATATTGTTCATCCATTCAATTATTTTTAGTAAAAATCAGTATCGGTATGAACTCGATTGGATAATGAAAAGAAATTTTTTTATTACTAAAATATCAATATATTGCGAAGCAATAGTTCCTTAATAGTTGGTTTATCAGCGTGACAATTTAGTTTTAAAAAAAATTGGTACAATATAAGTCTTGTGAAACCTGAACGCTTACATATTTTTATAACATACATTAGTTGACAACATGCAAATACTTACTAACGTTAAACTGTTGTCATTCAAATCCACATATCTGTATATATACCTAAAGTTTAAATTTATAGATGCTCAACTTTTTAGCAACTACTGTTCTGAATAAATACCGCTCCCCTTTTTGAATCTAAGATGAAAACGTTGAATGGAAGCATCAAATAATCTGAATTTCGATATCATTTTGAAATATTGTGCTGCGCGAACTGTTTGTTGCATCTTAATGTAAGTTAAAGTATGTCGTAATCAGATGACACTTTTTCTTTTTACTTGCTGTTGTCAAAATCCGTGAGCCGAAATTCATGTAACCCAAACTGCGATGCAGGATTTTCTAGATGCTTTTTTGTTCGCTTGATTTTTCAATAATTTCTGCTGGTTTCTTGAAGCAGAACACATTCACATAGGTTCTCCAAGATACTCTATCAAATAGACTGGCCATGAATTATCCATAATAATTTATGTACAATTGTTTTTTGTAGCAGTTCTTTAGATGCTTTTCATATTGATCAGAAACTCCAGACGCTAAGTTTTTTCTAATGCTTTGCAGGTTTGACGCAAAAACGCAATAAGATGAAATTATGTTGTAAAAATCAGATTTGAGCAATGTTATTTGAACACAGTTGTTGAATGAAGAAAAATTGATGTCAAGCATTTCTTTGTATATTTTTGGACTGGCTAGAACTGTGTACGGCCGTCAACGGTTTGATCGATAGAACTGTGTACGTTCGAAGTGCGGTCGTGTAGCGGCACGTTATTTAGTATAGACTGGTAGTATCGCGCCGCAAACGGCACGGCCATGCATGACAGTAATATAGTGCATACTAAAAAACTAATTTACGCTTTGTGTAGGGTAATATTTTAGCCATTGTATGATTCATTCTCTATTCTCCTTATATAATTATTTTTTTATAGACTATAATAAAGATTAAATAAACAAGTCTACATAGTAAAAGGTTTCAATTTTTCTATTTCAATTCAAATAATAGCGAGATACCACTGGCGATTTTCTGATTTTGAGACAGGGGTGATCATCGTGACAAAACGTGTTTGAAACTCGATTTGAGGTTTTATCGGCTTATTTTTAGGCGTATCGTGCTGAGAAAAACCGAAAAATGCTTTGCACCGAAAGAGCGATCGCCCCTAGCACTATCTTTGAATCTGCCAATGCAAGATATGCTTTTCTTCATTCATTTGCTCAATTATCATTGATCACAGTTATGACATGTGTGACCGTGATTATGGTCGTGGCTTCTGGTCTACTTCGCAGTGTCTATCACCAGTTTATCGTTAATAGTTTTGATTATATTATATAAAGCATTTTCTGGCATGATATATAAAATGAGAGCATAAAAATCTGTAACTAATTCTCATGTTTACCTTAAACTTTTCTTTTTAGTTCTAGGTAGATGTATCAACTATTTTAAAACCCATTAAGAACAAAGCAGCTTTTTTTTGATGGTGACCTCCTTTAGTTTCAGTTAAAGATTTTCTCTCATACAAAACATGCGATTAGTCCACGGTAAGGGTAAGTGTAGCTTTCAAAGATTGAAAATATTTAAACATAAAAAAATTTCTGTTATAGATTCAGAGAGATATTGATCGATTTGATGACCTTTGACATCAATATATTAATGATATTCATGTGGAGAAAAGTGCAAATGTCGACTTCTGGTTCATCAATTGTTCCGCGCAAAATGAAGCTTTTTTTCCATGTCAAGTTAATGTTACTTCGAAAACTCCATAAACAGTTGTGTGGCTGGCTATAGGATTTTTATGTGGGTGTTCGACTGAAATGAAAGGTACGGGAACCATACTGTCTACAACCAGATTCCAACACTTGCACTCACACCCATGTCCTGCATCTATGCATATATTCACATCCACATCCGAAGAGTAGTTAATTAAATTTTAGAAGGTATATTAGCTTAAAACAGAAAAAACCCTTAAATGTGGCGGAATTGCCGTGCCACGTCGATTTCTATAATCTTTATATAAATATTTGGAAGGATAATGATGATGTAGTTTAAATCAAACAGTATAATGTGACAGTGACAAAACTTTTATTGATCTAGCCGTGAAAGAGCAACGTTTATTGCAAAAATAAACTAAATTATCAGCTTCTCGTAAAGAAAAAGACAGCAACGATAAATTTAAAATTATCAGTAGAAACAAGAACAAGAAAGGAACGATCATCCCGAACACCGTCGTCATTATCATTACCAACAACAATAAGAAACATGAAAACAATCGAAAAATAGTCATCAATTTAATGCGTAAGTCTTTATCCAGTCTTTATAGAGCTTTCTAGCAGACGACTTTTTCTATCTTTTACAAGATCGCCAACTCCATTAGTATTGAATATTTACTAGAGATTGTTCCACACATGCGTAAGCTTGAATACATCGGTTTAAATTAATCAGTATGCATTACGTATTTATGTTCTGGTGAAGATAAGTGAAAAAATCGATGACAACAACAAGAACAAATAATAACGGTAACATCATCAATAGTTTGTCCAGATCTATCCTTGTCGTCTGAAGAAGCCAAATCATGAATTATAGTCAAAAGACATACTACAGTTTCTATTCCGAAAAAAATTGATTGTAATGCTCGTCTAAATTATGTTACAATGGTTTTTATTGAGATATGGAAGAAGTTATCATTAAATTTGGGTGTGGTTGTTGGTATGAGTAGGTCTCAGTACGAGAGTCGAATATGATTGTGGGTGTGGGTATGGGGGAAGCTATGACTGTGAGAGTACTTGTAGATCTGTGCGATGATGCCAGATTCGTGTCGACTTCCATTAATAGCGCAATCCATACCAGCACCTGCAACTACATCCTACATTCATACGTACACAACTCGCACACAACTGCGTCACAACTGTAGCAAATGTATCCAAGTACTCACTCGCACTCATCACCACAAGCTCTACGACCTTTTGTTGAAATTATGGTTTTCTTTATCACCTTGGCTATTCATTTAAGAGAATATAGTCAAGGAAAACGTCATTACTGAAAACTCTTGGCCGAAGTTTCATTTATGAAACTGACCTTTCGAGTTTTGAAACCTTGGATTAATGAATATTCTTCCTCCATTACCTCGAATGCATAAATTAAATGGTACATGTTCACAGAGTTCACGACCATTTTCACCATAACCAAAGTACATGCAGTCACGAATATATTTCGTTTGATAAATAGCAATACCACCAAATGACGATTCAACTTCGATTAGATCATGTTCTTTTGGTATTGGCAATTGATGTATACCAATATACTTTTTGAACGCATCTTGGTATGAAACACCATGTTTGGTAGCATTTGTCATCATATGCCAGCAATCGTATAATATACCAGGATTGTGACGCAATGCCCAAATATCATAATATCTCTTCTAAATTGCGACTTTGTAAAGTACACTTGTGCAAAAGTTTAAGAAAAGTACTTCACAGTGTTATTTTGTTCAGAAAGATTTTCAGTGTTACGTACAATTAATGTATCATCCTCAAAATGTCGGTAGAAGTCTCATAGGCTGCTTAGTATTCAAGACTTTATTGCATGAATAAATAGTAGAATATATTATCGATAGCAACACATTTGTCAGTTACATATTCATGTAGTTTAGGTTCTAGTATTTTCTTAGATGAAATAGTGGCGTATCTAGAACAGTGGCGACTCGCTGTGGATGAGGAGGCAGTGGAAGGTTGCGCTACTCTTTTTTGCTTTTAGCTTTTTAACTGAATGTTATGAAGACCTGACATTTTTATCATATATACTGCATGTTAGGGCCAGATTATGATAAAAATTTCAGATCTTCATAACATTCAGTTAGAAAGTTAAAAGCAAAAAGACAGCGACGCCACCTTCCACTGCCCCCTCACCGTCAGCGAGTCGCCACTGTTCTCGATGCGCCACTACTTGAAAGAAGAGAAGAGGTTAATAATGAACATTGAATTGATCGTCAAGTCTGTGAGATTTTACCTAACAGTATTGAACTAGTACGGTAGAACGGCACCACAATTCACATTAAATTTATGATGATACTATGACTGAGATTTGTCTCTCTTGCAATACAGTTGGTCTATTTATTTACGGCTCTTTAAACGTAAGAAAGTTCTGATTGGATTAAATCACTCGTCAAATGAATGGTGACTAAAAATATGAATATGATAGAATTTTTCATGAAAATTCAGCCACATTTTTTAATGAATCATATTGTTTATGCAATATTATGAGAGACAGCCAGACTGAGCTTTACTATCAAAAGACTCGTCACAGATAGCATAGTGCTAGCTGAATTAATGGATACTACTGGCTAAGCACTATTGTTTCCTAAGAAAGGTTTGAACTGTTAACTTAATATTGACTATTTTTTAAATCGAATATTTATGTTTCTGTACATTGTTCAGAGGAAGACTTGACTGTAAACAGTAACTTTTCTATCGCAATTTGGCAGAAGTCTTTTCTCAACTAAATATGCTAACAAATAAAGATATGAAATTCGAAAGGTAGAGCACTGTTTGAAAGTCATCGTTGACTCGTAGTCATCGAATTTCATTATTGATTTAATAGGAGAGGACCTCAACATAATCTAAAATCCGCCATATTTACTAA
>CAJNOP010000554.1:92123-141186 GCA_905250075.1 Rotaria sp. Silwood1 | reverse complement strand
CATGTTGGGTGTGCCTTATCATTTACAAATAATAATTTATACAAACTTTTTCTTTTGCTTTTTTGCTATTTCATCATAGGTGCGCCTTATCATTTATAAAATTATAAATTATGATTTATATAAAGTTTTTCTTTTGCTTTTGTGCTCTCAGAACATGGAAGCGGCTTTTTTCTGAATTTTTCTTTTATATTCGAACTCGAATTAGGCATCTACTCTTGAAATGATCATATTATTCTTCTTGGAAAACAATTTTAAAATTTTATTTTCTCTCGATGAACATTATGTTAATAAAATCAAACTTTTTATTTATTCATTTTAATTTTATTTTGACTTGGGAAGATTAATCAAGTATAGAGAATCATTCATTTTTATTGTTGTTAGAATAGATAATCAATGCATGTTAGTAAAAAAGTATATGAAAAATTTGGATAGTAACAAGAGAATCGTTGTGGTATGTTTGCTTCTTATCTTGTGTGTCTGTGATGATGAGTAGCTTCAGTTCTATCAGGTATTTTTCATGGCGAGATGGTAAAATGTGGACATAAAAAAAGTCAAACATTCTACCATAGTGCAGAATAATGATGTATTATATTGTTTAATGTTTTTCTTCTCTTTGTATACTTTGTTTAGATGTATCTGCCTGAATATCGAATTTCATGCTTTTTGTTTTTTTCGGTCTTAGTTGACAAAAGTGTCTCTTTTCTCTAATCAGTAATCGTTATTCGTGTACACATCATTATTCTACTACAATCCGCGCATTATTTTATTTCATCCATCTGCTGTGCTTCTCGAATCGTCTCTCTATGATGACAGCCGCTTCTGTTCTCAGCTTTTCGATCAGTGACAACATAACCAATTTTGATCTGTGGTTGCTTCATCCATCAGTCAAACAAAACCGGCCACAGGTAAAGTATTCACGTTGCAGGAAACCCACGCTTTTAGCTTATATTCATATCGATCGTAGTGATTAGCATCGATCAACATGAGTAGGACGGGAGGAAAGGAAGTTATGAATCTCTTTTGTCGATATTCGAAAGTATCAAGGTAAGAGAGTCACTATTAATTATTCAAAAGTCGAAGTAGATTAAGGTATATCCATTGTACTCATGTGTATTAGATTATAAGTTAATCAACTACAATTTCAAAGTCAGTTCAATTCTGTTATTTTTGCAATTGTCTACACTGTGCTATTGTATCTTTTTGTCAAACAGATATTATATTTCGTGTTTCACTTTAACGCGAAAAATTTATCTTTCTTCGTCCCACTTACTGATCTAGACAGCCAATCCCTCTCTCTCGTTTGCTAATAGATAGTTCTCTAATTGGTAGTAAAAACATTTGTATGACGCTTTACCCATATAGGGGCAAATCTTGTCAGATAATAATTATTAAAGGCCCCGATTGGTATGAGAAAACTGATATGATTGCAATATT
The DNA here is from genome assembly GCA_905250075.1 of Rotaria sp. Silwood1. Taxonomy (NCBI): domain Eukaryota; kingdom Metazoa; phylum Rotifera; class Eurotatoria; order Philodinida; family Philodinidae; genus Rotaria; species Rotaria sp. Silwood1. The sequence continues at coordinate 139,752 of CAJNOP010000554.1, read as the reverse complement.
GGAACAAAATCTTACGTAGTATCAACGATAGTCTCGAATTAGCAGAATATCGAAGTTATACTATGACATAGAAAGAAAATCGTGTATGAGTGAAATAATCTTATTTTCTCTGAGATGTGCTTCTTCCTAATGGTCTTAAAAGAATAATTGAAAAAATTCATAAAGAAATAATATAAGAAAATATAAGTTTATTTTCCTCATTCTCAATTTCTTGAATATATGACACAACTTCTGACGACTGCTAAAATATTTGATCAGTTCTAGAATTTTTACTGAATAAATCCCCATCGATTTGGTTCTTTCTGTTATAGTACATCTAATTTACAAACTTCTATTTTGATAGGAGAACGTTTATTTATGTATATGACGTATTTTGAACTTTTTTAGATAAAAAATAAGGCATGAGTTCATCAATATCATCTCAAGCTACTCTTTTAATGAATAATAATATTTCAATTCCTCAATTAGCATTAGGTACATATAAAACAACAAATGAAGAAATGAATAATGTTATTGAAACAGCTCTTTCTGTTGGTTATCGTCATATTGATTGTGCTTGGCTTTATGGAAACGAAAAAAGTATTGGGGAAGGTTTATCTAATCAATTAAAAAAAGGGGAAATAAAACGATCGGATTTATTTTTGACCGGTAAACTTTGGTGTTCATTTCATAAAAGTAACCGTGTACGTCAACAATGTTTAATAACAATAGATGATCTTCGATGTCAATATCTTGATCTTTTTCTTATTCATTGGCCATTTGCTTTTGTTGATCAGGTTATGCATATTTATTTTTCTTTTTCGACAATTTTCTTTTTTTTTCTTTTGTTAAGGATCCAAATAAAAATGAAGAAGGTGAATCAAAAGTTGATGATGAAATTGATTTTACTGAAACATGGAAAGCAATGGAATTGTTAGTTGATGAAGGATTAGTTAAATCTATTGGATTATCAAATTTTAATGAGCAACAAATTGAACGGATTATTAATATATGCAAATACAAACCAGTTGTTAATCAAGTTGAAATTCATCCTTATTGTCCACAAATTGAATTAGAAAAATTTTGTAAAAAATATAACATTCTTCTTGAAGCTTATGCTCCATTAGGTTAGATTTTTCATTTTATTTAATTATTTTATGTTTCTTTTAATCTAAAAAATAAATAGGGGCCAAATATCGAGAATGGAAACAAAAAGATGATCCTGAAATCTTAGAAGATAAAGTTATAAAGTCAATTGCGGAGAAATATAATGTTCCTTCAGCTGCAGTTCTTCTTCGTTATATAATTGATCGAAATATAATTTGTATTGCTAAATCATCAAATGAACAACGAATTCGAGAAAATTTTAATTTATTTAAAGAAAATAAATTCAAATTAAGTGAAGATGATTTCAATAAAATTCACAATGAAATTCAAATTAAATTTCGTTATCACAAAATGGAAGATACAAAAAATGCTAAAGAATATCCTCTTAAACAATGGAAAGACTTTGTACCACAAAATTAATTAAATAACCGATATTTTATCTAAATAATAAAATTCTCTAACCTTCAAATAATAAATATTTCTCTCATTCACTCTTTTTATCATTTAAACTCAAGCTGTCACTTGATGAATATTTCGAGACGTCAATCTGAGCTTTTCGATGGCTTGGGTGTGGGTGTGTGGGTGTGCGTGTATTATCTTGAGAGTGTGAGTGTGAGTGTGGATGTGGGTGCGATGGGTGTGCGTGTGGGTGTGCATGTGGGTGTGGATGCAGAAGAAGGCAAAACAGTGACATTCACACCCATACACCCACACACCCCACACCGTCACCCAATTCGCGATATCTTTAATTTATTGTTTATTTTTATGTTAGCAATAATATTGAAATGTAATATTGACAAAAGTTTTTTTTGTCATCACGGAGGCGTGTCATTTCCACATTAGGAAAAAGCTCGACAAGCACCTATCAGGAAGTAAGAATCTAATGAAAAATGCGTTTCTTTATCCAATACGAATCTTAGAGTCATGATCCATCAAATGATAAACGGAATGCGTAAAATAAAATACGAGACGCTGCATTGTCTAATATGGACATTGACATATAATCGAACGCTGTATACATTAACTACTCTATGAATTAATCGATGAAATGATGAATCGGTGATTTATTAGAAAAGACACTAAATTTCCATTGACTGTCTGTAAAAAAAAAAGAAAGAGCTTTCAGAGCTCAAACGATTTAGAAAGGACTAGGGCGGATAAGGTCATTTATTGTCCCTAATGAAATCAAGTTATTTTTATTGGAATGATGTTAAGTATGAGCCTTGATCACATTTCAGAGGTTTTTCAAAGTTCAAATGAAATGTATGCCTACTTGTAGAATCAAGTGTGATAATTACGAATATTGACATTAAAAAGTCAATAGATGTTTTGTTAATTGAAAACTAAATTTTTCCAGATCACTTCTGCAGCTAAAAGCTTAACTTATAGGTACCCAATCAATCATTTGACAGGGTGTGGGGTGTGGGTGTGGGTGGGTATGGGTGTGAGTGTGGGTGTTGTTTAAGAGACAATCCACACCCTTACGCACACCCACACCCACGCCTGCTGAATACTCACTCACTCAAGCACACGAAAAATCACTCCGAACTTCAATGCTATCTAATACTTACAATCCAAAGTTCAGGTTTACTGACTATTGTAATCTCTGTAAGATATTCGAGGTGCTTATTCGAACTGGCGTCTACGGAAAATCTGAAACCAAACTCTTCCATCAATTTTACTACGATCCACCATACCCAAAAACACAACTCACAACTATATGCTTCACTTTGGCCGCAATTTTAGACTTCAGAAAATCTTTATTGCCAAGCTCATCTTAAAAGAAAGATGAAATTACAGTATGTTCAACGTACGGAAAAAGAATAGAAATGTTTAAACGAGCTAAATAAACGCCATATCCTGAGGATGTCAAGGTCAAAATCCAAAAGAACATGACATCATCCATATCCACATCGACTACCTCAAGATTCATCCGAGCATTCCACTTCCACATGTTAATAGAAGAAAATAAACATAAGTATATAAGTACCCGCAATATTTTTCTGCAGAGCAAATATAATAAACGTAATGAAAAACAGAAATATATTATCAAAACGGGATGATGAAAGACAAAAGAAGTTTTAATTATAAAAGTTGAAATTCAAAAGTTCTCAATTGACTAATCGAAATACGATCGATTTGAACAAATTTTCCTTAGCATGTTTTATGCGACAAATCTCTGTATACGATCAAAGAGTTCTGATTCCAATCCATTGCCACTAATATTTACTCTGCTGAGTGTCTATGTAAGAAAATGCAACTGATAATACAGAAGAGAGATGAAGATAGAATGATAGTCACCGTATTATCTCTTAATGCATCAGCCAGATGCTTTGCTCCCTCTACTCCAATTTCATTGCCGTAGAGCAATAGTGCTGTAAGTGTCTGTATGAATAAGTGCAGATGAGAATATGGGAGACAGATGAAGATAGAATGATGGTCACCGTGTTATATCTTAGTGCACCAGCCAGATGTTGTGCTCCTTGGTCTGAGATTTTATTGTTTCCAATATTTAATTCGGTGAGTGTCTGTGTGAGCAAATACAGATGAGAATATGGGAGATAGATGAAGATATAATGAGGAGCACTGTGTTATTTCTTAATGCACCAGCCAGATGTTTTGCTCCTTTGGCTCCGATTTGATTGGAGTACAGATTGAGTGTGGTGAGGGTCTGTGTGAACAAGTGCAGATGAAGATATGAGAGAGGGATGAAGATAAAAATGATCGTCACCGTGTTATTTTTTAACTCATCAGGCAGATGTTTTGCTCCTTGTTTTCGGATTTTATTATCCCCAATATGTAATACGGTGATTGTCTGTATGAACAAGGGCAGATGAGAATATGGCAGATAAATGAAGATAGAATGATGATCACCGTGTTATTTCTTAATGCAACAGCCAGATATTTTGCTCCTTTAGCTCCGATTCGGTTAGACTCAATATTTAGTGTAGTGAGTGTCTGTGTGAAAAAGTGTAGATGAAGAGATGAGAGAGGGATAAAGGTAGAATGATAGTCACCGTATTATTTCTTAATGCATTAGCCAGATATTTTGCTCCTATGGGTCCAATTTGATGATATTTAATATCTAGTGTGGTGAGTGTCTGCGTGAAAAGAATGCAGCTGCTATCGCTGTACTGTTGTACGTTGTACAGCTTATCAGATATATTCAGTAGGAAAGAGTCTGATTGTTTAGTTGTGTTTCAGGGAAGATATAATAACTGTTGTGTGAGGAGAAAACAACTATGTGACGGAAATGGTTCCGCTGGATGGAATTTTTTTATGGTGCGTTTTGACCGCTTAGGTTTAATCGAATCTCTTTTTCGAGGGCTGAACCATTTCCCCTTCTCAGAGAGAAACTGTTCCACTTCAAGGAGAAATGCTTAAACCACATAAAGTCAAGGCGAAATGCTTTCTTAACACACTCCCAACCATTATATTGATCCAAAATCCTAACAGAGATTGTTCATCCATTTCTCGATCTACCAGCAGAAATGGAAAATATATAGAGAGAAATGGATATTTATTTTTGTTCATTTTAAGGGTTTGTTCAAGGAGAAATGGATTTTTTCCAGCAGAAATGGTTAAAATTCTAAGAGAAATGCTTCATCCATTTCTTGATCTATAAGAAGAAATGGAAAATATATAGAGAGAAATGGATATTTATTTTTTTTCGTTTTAAGGGTATGTTCAAGGAGAAATGGATTTTTTCCAGCAGAAATGGTTAAAATTCTAAGAGAAATGCTTCATCCATTTCTCGACGGACAAGCAGAAATGGAAAACATACAGAGGGAAATGCATATTTATTTTTTTTTCATCTTAAGGGTATTGCATGGCGCGAGAAAATGAGAAATACGATTAACATATGTTGAACGACAAGTTGTAGCTACACCGTTAATAATAGATAAAACCATTGCATGGGCATCAATTTGTCTTTCTTTCGTTCTTTCCATTTATCCTTGTTGAACCATTTCTCCTTGTTGAACCATTTCTCCTTGTTGAACCATTTCTCTCTGAAAGAAAAACCATTTCCCTTGAAATTCAAGTATTTGCAAATATCATATAATAGATTATATATATATTTTTTTTTTTCTTTCTTTCCATTTCTCCTTGTTATGCATGACTTTATGTGGGTCAAGCATTTCTCCATAAACGGGAACAATTTCTCCAACGACTTCGTACTATTGTCCACTGCTGTCAGAACTATGTTCTAGGATCAGTTCATTTTAAAAGAGATGGGTGTGGGGTAAGAGTCGACCCACATCCACATCCACACACACACCGACACCCATATTCACACCCACACCTATGACTTTAGTTCCAAAAAACAACAACATGGGTAAACAATTTCCTTTCTTATTCCTTCCCATTGTTAGAACGTGACATTTTTATCACGAGCTCTTTTTCTCATGTTCTATATTTTAAAGCGAAAAGAATGCATCCTATGAAGCACACTGCTGTTTTTATACGTCTTTCATGACAAGATAATCTTCAGGTGTAGAAAACGAAGGATCTAGATCACTACGGCGAGTTGCTGATCGATAGTTTGGCCACTTCTGGATCTCTTCATAGAACACTTTTCCTGGACAAGCGGTGTTATTGAGATCTCTGAAAATATCAATAGCAAAACATTAAGTGTATGTATGTTTATAAATAAAGAAAGAGATTAATACTTATGTCCTCGAAGAAGATAATCGCTTTTGATATAGCCTCTTGAAATACCACATTTGATCAACTGTTTGACAGCGTTCAAAGCTGCATCATTTGGTAAACGATGAGTATAATCACCAACGACCGAAATGCCTAGAATGTACTATGGCGTAAAAAAAAAGAGACAAATGTGGTCTATTGATACCGATTGATTTCGAGTTGTAATTTAAGGTCTGGGCACCGACTTGCTGCCATCCTCGACCTTCGTACACGTTACCGTCTTCACCCACCAGAAAATTGTATCCAATGTCACCCCACTCTAGAAGAGGCTGCATATAAAACTCAGCTCGTTTCACATATGACTTACTCACTTTGTGAATCCATATGATAATTTTGAATTCTCTTCATTCTAGCCATACATTCTGCCTTGGTTGTACAATTAGCTGCCGTGGTGTGATGAATGACGACAATAGGAACGGGCGTCGCTAACTTTACGTTAACGGTAGCCGCTCGAGCTCCCCATTCAGCACGACTTATTATGTTGGGACAAACTGTTTCAATAGATAAGCATATGTGAGAAATTGAATATTTAGTACTTTTGTGATAGTTTTACCAGTTAATGTGCCCGAGAAACAACATTTAATGTCAATCGGTTTGCTTTCACATAAGTTCGACACATAGAGTGCATTGGGACAGTCTGACGTTTTGATGCATTGACCAGTCTTGCCATATGTCGGATGTGTGTATGATTCGCATGAATCACCTATAACAGAAGAAAATTCATCATTCTACGTAGTGGTAGAACTTTTCAATTTGTGCTTTTGTAACCTGTTATTGGTTTGAAAAGAAGAGCGACAACGAGAGACAAAAGCAACATCATTTCGTTATTATTTTATCAAACCGAGTGAGTGAAGAGCTGAATACTTGCTTGATATAAAAGTCGCATGCGATAGCTCTAACGATCAGAAGATTGGAATAGGCTTATACGCTGAATAAATGAAACTTGATAGTCAAAATTTTGATGAAATCATTAATAACACCAATGGCGCTCTAAGTCCTCCAATTCTGAAATACATTTTTTAAACGAAATTCACACGTATATAATATCAATATACCTTTACAAGCCCTCGATATGAATCTAATCTGTTTCGTCCAGATAAAGTGACCTAGAAATAACGTCGGATAAGATTGATCTTTTTGCATATATGTAAAACAATATATTTCAGTCATTACTGTGTAGAATTGTATGAAGAATCATCATAGTACCTTCAAAAATTGTCAGATTTGAGCACTGTTAAGGATCGAAACTCAACAGCATATAACTCTGTGATCGTAATAGTGTACATTCAATTGTCGTGCGTCCATGGAAATCTGTTATTTGCAATCACTTTAAAGATCGTATTTCATACTACTTCAACTCAGATTCCGATATGAAATTGGTACTAGTACAGATTTTAGATCGACGGATCTGTCGGTAGATCGGTCAATTACTGGTATACCCTTTACTGTCCGAAACCTAATTAGTGTATTCGGAAACCATAAAGGTTTTTTAAGAAACCAATATCATTCGAAAAGTTGATTTGGAACCGGGCGGGTGTTCAGAGAGGCTGTGGCTGTGGAATGATCGAGACAATGTCTACATTCCCACTCACTCTCACATCCACACGCACACGCACACCCTTCTTTGATTGAATTGATCAACTCCATGTATAACATGACAGTTGGAGCACTCCACAACCTCTATGTATAAGAAGTTTTAATACTTAAGTGTAAATAAAATATTTTTCCCACAGGAAAAATAAGTAGTACAACCCTTGTACTAGCATCATGAAAGGGTTAAACTGATGTATTTTCGCTGTCTTTTTCCATCAAATTTCAGAAGAAGTTCAGCTCAAATTATACACAAAATGTAGCCGAAGCCACTTCATTTTTGTAGTAAAATGTTGAGCCGCTCTTTCGATCTTTTTCGCTGCCATGATTTCTAAGAACATGATAATTTTTGTGGAAATATGGGGTGGTTTCGACTATGTTTGTGTATAATGTGAGTTGAAATTTTTCTGAAATTTGATAAAGAAAGACAGCAAAAAAACTGTCAGTTTAAAAGCAGCCATGAAAGAGCTCTTCAAACTTAGTGGCAGTTACACAGATGGATACTTCTGACGCCATTCTTTCGAATGGTGAAAACTGCAAATTTCTGTCTTTTTGTCCTCGAGTTATTCATCAGCAGTTCCACGCACAAACTTTTTGGATGGACTATAATAACAATAACGGGTGAACCATTTACTATCCAAATCTAGTTTTAATTTAAAGTGACTGAACCGTCAATACTGTTGGCAATTTTATTTGAACATCACCATCGAGGTTTCAGCTTATGATTATGATGTATTACATGAAAAATACTAAAATGAAACGTTCTAGCAGGCTGAGAATGTCAAATAAGTCTCTAATCTGGATATTGAAAATGTAATCCATCACCACTTTCCACATATTCATTCTTTTTTTTTGCTGAATTTCAATGTATGAAAATGACGATACTGTCCTGGTTCATTTCAATGTTTGGCATGATGTATTGGAGGGTTTCTACCATCTGCTTTTTCAGCGGCATTATACGTTTTTTGTCTTGTTCTCATCATAATAAACTTTTCAGGATTCAAGTTTACAGCTTGTATAGCTAGAATAGAAGAGAGATCTAATTAATTAAAATACTTGATTCCTAGAAACATTTTCAAAAAAAATGTGCTGAAGGGTTTAGACTATGAAAAGAACACATAACTCATATCCGTTGAATCATTAAGTTAATATAAGGTCAAGGCGTGAAATTTCATTTAACTTACAGCGAATGAAAAACTAAGAAGCTTATTTGAGTGATTTACAAAAGGTGTTTATTGTGAGAAATACCTCACAAGAGGTTTTTTAAAATATCATTAGATATTCAATGAGTGAGTCTCACACTCTTGAAAGACAAAAAGCTGATCGGATAGAGAAATATCCTAGAGGTATTATGACGACGGTCGTTACTTCCTGATCCTAAGCACGAAGTTACCATAAATATTGAGGACTCACCTGCAAATAAAAGAGCAATATATAAGACCACGAAAATAACTATTTGAAGCAAATCTATGATTGTGATTGCAAGCAGAGTACGAAAGTGAATGAAGAGGTGGTTTGATCATACAACTATCTTGTATATGTCGATATTGTGTATTACTGATCGACGAAACTATTATAATTTAAAAAATGAAGAATTTGAAGGCCATCGAGTAATTCTTTGCGTATAAAATAACTAGAATCTGTGTTTTCGGCGAATGTCAAAGTTTTATTTTTTTCAAATTAAAATAATACAATCTCCACAGAATTAAAATGTGAAATTCGATATAGCTGTTGTTGGTATTCTCATAAAAACTGTTTTCTTTTTAATCTTTTCTGGGATACCTTTCTCCACTACTGCTTATTGAATCCTATAGTATTTCAACATGAAAGTAGTTCATATATTCTAAGAAGACATTAGTGATATATGGTCTTTCATCGTGTGTCAAGAAGGGTGTAAGTGTAGATGTTGGTGTTTTCCATATCCTAGTTCAAACCCACACCCACACCCGCACAATCTTTACATTTTACGGAAAAACAGTTCTTATAGTAATTTTATGGTTACGACATAAAGTCTACGGTGGCCACATCGCACAGAAAAATACAGAGTCATTTTCTCTATCGGTACATAAAAAAAGAAAATTTCTTCAAGCTTTCTATATGGACAAGATAATTCTGACGCTAGTTTTGGTATACCCCAAGTATAATCGATCGATAGAGAAAGGTCTGCTTTTTTAATTTACGGAAACCCCAACTATTTAACCATTTCCATATAAGAGTTACGAATGTGTTCCTGAGACACCTCGTTTCAGAAAACTGAATTTGTAAGACTTCAAAAGGACTCCATACAAAACGATTCATCATGCCGAATCGAATGGTGATGTTGATTTCCAGTTTCTAAGTAACATGACATTACTATTCCATTATTTTGTCAAACTTCAAAAGTCCCTCTATACAGTAGCATGAAAATCAAAGTTTCGACAAAATTCGAATAGTAATCTGAAGTTCTTTTGAAACTGAAAACACGCATTACTATTGGACTCAGCTTGATGAATTACCCCTCTATGAAGCCCTTTTCGAATCTTCCAAGGTCAATTTATTGAAATCTAGGGGTCTCAGAGAAATCCTCCTAACACTTGAATGAAAGTAGTTATGAAGAAGAAGTTTACGTAGATCCATAGAGAATACTTTTCTATAGCATTTGAGCATATTACACATTAAATTCTAATGAAAAATAGCATCAGAATCTCGTTTTCCATACTTTCGTTGAGAGCTAAAATCTCAACTCGCTTTGTCGCATTGGATAATATATCAATCAATCTGTAAAATAGAATTTCTATGAACATTAGTGCAGAGTGATTATTATTACTGCTTCAGTCGTAAACGCATTTTTTATTCTCTTCCACTTTTTTCTTCAACTCATTTACCTAAAGAGTTCTGCATATTTAACGAAGAAGGTTGATTCTATGTATCACTTATCAAAATAGGATTCAAGTGTGTGCCTACTTGATCATTACTTTAATCTTGTGATTATCTTTACATTGATAAGAGACTTCATTACTAATTCAGTCACTTTCACGTTGCTTTAAGCTTACAAGAGCACTCGAGAAATATTCACAAAATAAATCGTAGATCTCATTGAAACGATAAAATTTCTGTCTTTATTCTGTAGAATATGGACAAAATAAAGTTTATAAAGTCTTAATAAGGTTTTCACTTGAAAACTGCTCTCAGTTCTTTTTATTAGTAAACCTCAGTTTTTTGAAGTAAAATAATTTAAACCTCATGAAAAAATTAGATATAATGATTTCAGTACAATTTTGATAAATCGTGATCATGCATTCGTCGATTGCATTTTTATTTGCACATATATGACTCATATCTTGTCTTCGTTTGAAGAGACAATTTATTCAATGCAAATATATACTACTAAAGTTCCATTCAAAACAAGTACACATTCATTTTGACTTTGTGAAAAGATGAAGTTTGTAATTTTTCTGCTTACTCTTCTTGTTGTTCATAATACTGCTAACAATAATAAACGTAAGTCAATATTCTAATAATGAATATCTATTTATGATCATTGATAATATTAGAATTTTGTTACGTCAGTTTGACAAGTCCTAAAGTTGTTCCATATTCACTTGGTAAATTTCAATTCAATACGCTTGAACAAGTCACATTTCCACTTAACACCATATTTCCATCTACAGCACGAAAGGTTAGCGTTACAGTCTTCATTCGAAGTGGAATGAATCCTGGTGAAGCTGCATTTAATGTATGGTTATGGACTGAATGTCCTGAATACGGTATTAGAGATACAAAATTTAAACGTGGTTATCGTTACTATCAAAGTGCTTTTTCATTTGATTCTGAAACACTCGAATTTTTCTATTGTTCATCAAAGCCTGAACTTAATGTCATCACAGATAATCAAGAAAGCAATGTATACCTGGAGCTATACGCTATAGGTTATACTACAATTTAACATCTGATTGACAAAGAAAAAAAATAACTCCTTTGGTTTTTCAAATAAATCTTTTCTCTTGAAAGCATGAACTATTCACAACAAATTTTATTTTATTTTACATTATTTATCGTTAAGTTGGTAGAGTATTTGAAAAATAACATCAATTCAAGGTTGATTAGATAAATTTTACAAAAGTGAATATAATTGATATTCTATATATGATCGATAAGAATCCATCTAAACTAAAATATTTTATTGATTAGAAAGAAGAAAAAGTGATGCTTCAAAATCTGAACAGTATTTAATAAAATGTTTGTTTGAAAATGTTAAGTTTAGCATATCGATACTTTGTTGATGATTGTACTATTTCCATGAAACGCAATAATCATTCATGGCATTCAATAAACTTCATTAGTTTGAACCACATAGAGACTATAGACTTTAACCAATAAAAAATGAACATTTTTATGACGTTTACTTCCAGTAAGTGAACATTGGTAGAAATATCGACTAGCTATGTTAAATCGAGTTTCACAAATATCGCTCGTTTTTTTTTGTACATCTTTGTTTGTGTTATTTTTACTAGTTTTTAACTAAACTCTTTTATTAGAATTACAGTTTCTTCTGAAAACTGATTACGACAATTTGCTTTTTGAAATTTTATCTCGGATTATTTTGGAAAAAATATACATCAAGCTATTCTGATCGAAAAATGCAACTGTTTACAGTAAAATATAACACATCAACGGACCATGTTTCTCCATAAAAACAGAATCAGGAATATGGTAACATTAGAATAATTGACGGTGATACGCATTGATTGACTTGGGTAGATATACATTTAGTGTCTTGCACTGGCTAGGAGAGGTGAGTGCGTCGATCTTGTCTTTGTCAACACCCACAAACTGTAATACTTTTTCAACCAATAAGTTTCTTTACAGCTTGCATAAGGTTATTTACGATCGCTGCAATGATGAACCAGGGCGTCCTAGGACGATGATTATAGTCGTCGAAACAGAAAGAAAACGGTGCTTTATACTATCATATCACAAAGTTTGCGGTCACATATAGCTGTAACTTCGTACCGTTGATGAGTATGTCTATTTGAACTGGGATGATATATGTTTGTAACTTGAAATCAAATCAAATCTTTTTACAAAAAGATATATCAACAACGTTAGTATGATTCAAGAGCTGTAATCAACACTTACATTAGTGTAGTCATATAAATAGAATTGAAAGCTTTTTTTATTATTTTATTGATTCGGTGAAAGACAAGAAAAAATATTTCTGCTCTATTTATAATACTCTTGACCATCACGTTTTTCATTTAAAAGTCAACAATGATCTTTTTTTGTTGTTCTTTTTTTAATGTTATCCAATGAAATACTATGTACATTCAAGTACAAACTTCAGTTTTCATTACTGTGTAGAAGAATCAATGTGAGTTACTGATCTCATTATATGTGGAATAGTTAAGAGACGTATGCAGCATCTACAAAGAACTTCTCCATAAATATTTGTACAAGGACGAGTAACATCGTCTAGTGAATCAATAGAGAAAGTATTATCGATTCTTTATGAATTAATGTCATGAAAAAACTTTTCATAAAAGTATACTCCTCGATGAAATGAGAAAGATAGAAGAAATATTGACAACACAAAAATTGCATTTTTTTTATGTGTCATTCGTTAACTAGAAACAAACCACTGGTATTTGAAATAACATAATCATTGATTGCGGCTATACAATATGATAGTGCAGTTTTTATGTATTACGTGATCTCTTTTGAAAAGTTATTCACTAAATAAAAAAGTAAATATACTCATTAAAAGATGACCATTCAACTCAAGTATTATTTAATAACATGAGAGTCTTGATGAGTTCTTTCGAAAATGTTCAAAAAAATCGATTGACAGCAAAACGTTTGAAAATGCATAGATTTTAATCACAGCAAAACTCTTTCATCAGTTTGGTTTAGATCTAACAAAATAAGCAGATAAAAATAAAATTAAAAAAAAAATTCAATAATCTCACTATGAGTTGTTACTGCTGATCTTGGTATCGGTCTTGGTTCTTTAGACATTTTAACACGTTCCATTGCATCCATCATCCATTGCATAGATCTATTCATCTACAATAAACAAATAGAAAATCTTTTTAAAATTATTTTATTTCATCTAACTTCTTCAGCATATGTACGAAGATCTCCAACAACTCTTTTAACCGATGCCATTTCATCAGTAATTGCTTTAACATCTATAGTTGATGATGATTGTGAAGTATTCATTGTATCTAATGTTGTTGGTAGAATTTCTTGACGTGTTCTTGATGTTACAACAGTAGCCGATGATGATGGTTTACCAGAAACTATTGTTCGAGCATAAAGATTTGTTGCATAACTTTCAAATTCTGACCAATCTTTATCTATTTCATGATTAGCACCGATCATTTCTAAAATGTCAAAAATTAAAATTACAATTATTTTCAATATCTGTTAATTTACTAAATATTTTTGCTCGATTTTTTTTCATATTTGAATTATTTCTTGTTGAACAAAGTCTTATCAAGAATTTAATAAATTCAATCAAATGAGTTATGATAATAAATGGAGGAAAAAGTGGTGGTCGATCAAAATATTCACGAATAAATGAATATCGTTCATAACGCCATACATGATCAGTTTGACTTTGAACTGATTCAAATGTATAACTAAAATTAAATAATGATATTTATTTCATATTTAAATAAAATAAAATAACACATACCTAAACATAGCAATAAGAAGATTAATAAGAAGAATATTAACAAATAACATATGAAAAGCTAATAAAATTTGAGTTGCGATAGATGTACCGAGATCTCGATTTCCTATTTAAAAAAAAGAAATACCCATTCAATTGATAATTTTTCATCAAAATTAAAAAAAAAAACTATACGATCAAGTGCTTCTAATTCGTTTTCTGTTGATCCATACATAAGATAATAACTCGGATAAAGAATATGTCGAAAAACTGAACGACCATCAAATGTTAAAGTATTATTATCTGTATCTTCATTGTATTTATACATAGCTCGAGAAGCAACACCATATGCAATCATTGCAATTAAAATAATGTATGTAAAGAAAAATAAATCAATGAGCTAAAAATATAAAAATTAAAATAATAAAAAAATTAACTTTTTCAAAATACCATTTTTCGTATCATAACAAGTTTTGGTCCCATTTTTCGTACAACACCAAGAAAAGCTAATGATCGAATATACCAAATCTCAAGATCATAAGCAAGAATAATTTTAGCAATTGATAAATCTTCATCAGTGAATGTATATGTAAAAAGAAGAATAAAACCAATATAAAAAAGTATATATGATGTAATACGAATTAAATTAACAAATAGATTTCTTATAAAGTAAATAGATAATTTTCCAATTATTGATCGACTATCTTGCCAAAAGAACTATCAACAAAAGCAAAACTATATATTGAAAAAAAAAATGAGTATATATTTCAAATAATTTACTTGTCGAATATCTTCAAAAAGCATTGTTGTTACAATAATAATTAGTAAAATTTCTGTCCAATGTGCACGTAAATTTTCATTTGTTGGACTTTTAAAATCGAATAATAAATAATAAGAAAAGAGTAATAGAAAGAATATATAACTAGCAGAATTATATGAAAACTTAATAAGTGGTGATTCATGAAATTGTTTTAAATGACGAAAATAATCTAAACATCCTTGAAAATAACGATCTGATTGCCATGCATAAATATCAGAATAATTTATACCATGATCTTTTAATCTAAATGCAAATATTCAAGATTGAAATCATATAATTAACAGTCCTATCATGCGTGTGGGTATTGTGTTTTTCGTCCGCGGACCCACACTCACACTCAGTACTTCGGAATATTGAAGCCTAGGTTTTTTTTCCTCTTAATGTAAGAATGTATGAATGGTTTTATAGCGAACTCACGTGTATGCATATAAGATAATTTTAAAATGTCAAAAAAAAACAAACGAAGCACATTTGGTAAACATACATGAATACGCAGAAGATTTGTCCGAAAATAAGATCTCAACATAAGTGCTTTGTTGTATAAGACGAACTTCTTTACTATTCGGTCATGTACTTATATGAGAAATACAATTTTAAACTGTGATTGTCTGATAATTACTACGGTACGTATGAACATGAGTACTAATAATACCGAAATTCGAAAAAGTGAACAAGGTTTTTGAGTCATTATAGTGTGAATATGTCAGAACGATTTCATTTTAATCGGCAACAAATAAATACATTACGAAGAGAAAAACTAAATGCTTACATGAAATATCGTGTATACTAAAAAAATGGCAGAACTTGCATGTCCATGCAGAATTGCTTTAGTTATAGTTTTTGTCACTATGACCCATTTGCAATAACATGCAAAACTTAGTAAAATTCTATCCATGTTGCAAGTACACATTAATAAAACTTCTATATTTCCATACATATGCTATTTGCTTACATGTTTCTAAAAACTCCAGACAAATACATGCATTTTCTACGTTTTTGTATTTAATTGAACAATAGAACTTAGTAATGGAAACACTACTCTATAGAAAAAGTCTTTATCTAGAAGCCTATCTATATTCTTTTCTGTAGTCAAAAATCATCGAAAAACTTATAGTAGACTTGTACTTAAGAAAAACAAAAATTGAACATTTACTTTTTTTTAATTTTAGGTAACAATTGTTTTGTTTCTTGTACTGTTTCATTAACAATCATGTTATTATTTCTCTTTCGATCATTCACAAAATCGATAGTAGCTGATTTGACTTTACGGAATGAAACAAAAACTGGTGCTAACAAACCAAATGTACAAATACTTAATAATAATCCAATACGTTGAAGTAATGTGAATTGAGTTGGTTCTATTTTATCATGCCAAATACTATTCAAAAGTTGGGCACAACATGGTTGACTAACAAAACTTTTATCATCAGCATCTACAGCTACCTTAAATTTTTTCAAAAATAGAAAAATTCTGTTTATTTCTTGCTTTCAAATCTCACTTGAAGACATGAAACACCACCGAATACATTAATACTTCGAATAGCTATTTCACATGCTTTTTCTTCATGAAGATGATAACAACATTTCAAACATTCATTTGCATATTCTTCAAATTGTTCAGCTTGATAATGTAAAACTTCTTTTGATTCATTATCATAAGCAAATTTTTCATATGATTTAAAAACTTTTGATGCTATTAATGCAGCACATATACGTGATTGCATGTGACTTAATATAATTTTAGACATTTCAACACGATTTGTTAATATCGACCATAAAAATAAATCACGAAAAACAAGTTCTCGAGCTTCTTTTTGAGCTTCTTCAGGATCAGGTACTTCAGAATCATCGTTATCATAATCTGTATACACAACTGCACGACTACCCGAAACACGAGCTCCTGATGAACATGAACAACATATTTTTAATTGTTTCCAACAGTCAATAACTGAAGGAGTATATATTGGTTTAAAATAATCACCTATTAATTTTTTTAATATTAAATTAAGATCTTCTTCGGAATTAATTGGTTTGTTATCACAACATTTATTAAGTAAATAACGACGTTCTTTCTAGAGACAAAAAAAAAAAGAAAGGAATTAGTATGACATAAAATAGATTATCGATTCTTTTATTTTATCTTACAATCTTTTTTCTATCATCATTATTATATAATCTAAGTAATTGATTTAATCTTAATTTCCACGGTTGATTAATTTGTCTTTCATAAAACATTTGAGTTAAATCAAAATTTAATTTAATAAATGTATTAACAAATTGTGGACGATCAAGTAAAAGTGCATCAAAAAATAATATTTCTTTATTTTCTGACTAGAAAATAAAATATTGTCATGAAATCTTTATTAGATTATTTTATATACGTACATGAAGATTATTTAAATCATCTTTAATGATATGTTCTTTTGCTACATGAATAGCATTCCATGCAAGTGCCAATTGTAATAATTGTTCTCGATTAACTGGTGTTTTTCTTTCTAAACTTTCCTGTTGTTTTGCTATAAGAACGAAAAATAATTATGTAATAAAAATAGAATAAAATTCATTTTACCGTCTACAATAGCTTCAAAAATAGTATCATCCAAAGATTCATTACTATCAAGACTAAATATTCGAATTCTAGATCGAACAGCTGGCTGTAAACAATATAGGAAATATTTAAATAACTCATTTATTTGTTTGTCTGATGAGTTTGATCCTTTAGATATATTTCTTAAACCATCACGTATTTCATCTGCATAAGAACGAAATTTTGTTTTTAATCTCAAAAAAAAAAATAATTATCAAAAAATATATGTCAACATAATAACTAATAAACATTTTACCTTTCAATATCATCTACTTCTTCGATATTGATTACTTGTTTCCAATTAACACCATCATTATCTTTTCCACTTCGATGCATCATTGATTCTGTACGATTAAGAAAATTAGCAAGAAGGTTAGATACTCGACCACTACCCTAAATAGATGAAATTCGATCAAAATATATATCCTTATAAGATAAATAGAAATGTATACATCAATTAATACTACTGGTATACTATTAGAAAGATCGTTATAAATTGTTGATAATGTGTCTGGACCACCTTCAACGACTATAGTCACAATAGGCACTTAAATAAAATATTAATAAACAATAAAAAGTTGATAGTACAGACAATAATCGCAAAAAAATTCTGCTATCAAGTAAAAAATAGTGCCTAAACTCGGATCCTTTAATCTCATAGTTTGATCACAAATAGAGCATGTTGAGCACTGATCACATGGACTAATCAGGATTTGATCGAATTCCATGTGAAGGAAGTAGAAGGGTAGGATAGATTCTTCTTTAGACGAGGATATCTCAACATTGAAAACAAATCTAATAGAGTTAAATTCTTCATTCGATTGCTCAATACTGCTTGTATTACCAATACAAATTCCACGTCAAACGGTTTTAATATGTCTAATGCAGGAAGTAGTCTTTAAGGTGATATCTGCATGAAAGTTGACGAGAACCGTCGAAGAATGATACATATCTTCGGCTAGTTTTAACCATTTGCCTGGAAAATTTTACAATTACCGTCATCAATGAAGAAGAGATCCATATTGAGACCGTTCTAAGGAATAATGTCTTCCCCGTGTCTTAAGATTACAGCGCACTGAAGTATGCTATCTATTGCAAAATTTATATATGCAAATATTAATTTACTAATACGAAAATACTGTTTTCATTACAAATCCTTTGTATGAACTCCTATCGATCTTGTCTCGATGCTTGCGATCAGGATTTACTGAGATCTGTTTGCAGTCAAAATATATCAGGCAATAGGATTAAAGTTTATGCACTATTTCTTTGAGAGCTGAACTTTCTACGACTAATTAAAAACTACCTTCTTTCTTATAACGTGAAGCTTCAAGAACAAATTTTGTTCGATAATCTCCAATATCATATCCATAGTAAGTTCCATCGTCAAGCAATAAAAAATGTGTATGATTAGGTTCAAGATCTTGTTCACCTTTCGTTCTCTTTGATGTATCCATCGTTGCATCTTGAATGGTATTAGTTGATATTTTGGACTAAAAACAAAAATTCAATAATTTATAAACAAAAAAAATTTCAAACATTTACTGATATGAGTGATGCTCGATTTCTAGCTGCACCCCATTTCGAACAACCAATAGCAGTAATATGACTTCGTGGATTAGTTACTTTATGATCATAGATAGCTTCACCAACAAGTTGTACAACACCCGTTTTAAATCCTGTTGTTACAATCCAACCATCTTTGAAATAAATCAAATAAATTTTATCTTTACATATTTTTTTCTCTCTCTACCTGCTCTTAATGCAGCTTGAATAATACCTTTCATAAATTCTCTTTCAAGTCGTTCATTTAATTTGAAATATTTAGCTCCTCCAATAATACACATTATTAATTGTGGATCTTTAACTTTCCATACGTCAAACATTAATTTAGCAAGAATATTTGGATGTGTTTTAATATCACATCGAATATAATGTGCATGAGTATTCGATATATATCCATATGCATTATTGCAAGCTGATCTTGTATGCTCGTTTCGATTCCATTGGAGATTTTTTCCTTCGAAAACATCCCAAGAATGTTCACGACGAAGACGATTACAACCACATGGAATATCATTTTTATTTTTATCACTAAAAAGACATTTTTCTTTTCTTTCAAATAAAAGACAATTGTACTTTTTGATAGCATACGGATCATTAGTTGCGGAAGATTTTGGAATAAATGTAGTGCATGTTCGCCGTTTTATGTTGAGATTATGATGAATTGCATGAGTCCAATCATATTCAGATTGTAATTCAAACTGATTTAAAAAAAAAAACATTTTTTATATGATGAAAAGAAAAGAATTCGGAAATTACAAGATTGACTTTTTGTTCATTGTTTTTCTTTTTATTGACGACAGAAATACGTGGAGAAGACTTCGTTGTCATAATCTAAATTAACAAATGAATCTGTTCTATATGAACTTGCAATAAGTCGTTGAGAATATTTCAAAATTCTATTTAAAAATATATGTCACAGTTTTTAAGGTAGAATCAAACTTCATCACATTGATATATTTTTTATGCAGCAGCCGTCTATGATTAACAACTACCTATACGAGTAATAGTCTCTAGGTCTGAGGAGTGTTACGTATCCAGGAAATCGTCGATGCTAGAGAATTGCAGGGAAATGTCAAATTACATTTAATGGATCCATGTGTTCAAAGGTAGTATGGCATCTTTCGCTTTTCTCTGCACTTTCCCAGCATCCTTGGTTTTCTGCATATGTGACGCTGCTAAAAAGTTACATGCATACTCACGACAGTATAACTGTTGGTAGATTGTGAGGTTAACTTTTGACGATATTATTATCAGTAAAAGTAACTGCATGTATGCACAAAGCATTTCTTCACTTATATTTATAGTTATGTCACCAGTGACGATGATAGTATGATAAGGAATAAAATAAATGAGTTAAAAATTGTTGGCAGGAAGAAATAAAACATAGTACATAATAGTTTATTATTTGATTAAAATTTGTCTTGAAAGGTTGATTTATCATAAAAATTTTTTACATGGATTTTGTATCTCGCAAATAATAATTATCATGAGTTTTTATTATGCAAAACGTTGGCGGGGTTTTATTTAGGCAAAAAATAAAAGCAGAGCATTTACTAGCATCAATGACATTGCTTATCTACGCACAAGACCAAGTGTACTATTAACTGCATTAAATGGTATGGGTCTTACTAAAGTGCAACTGTGTTAAATGTATACTAAAATAAATAGCAAACTAAAAATAGTAACTGATCTGATTCAGTGAGATTGATGAAGGGCTGCTGTGCTCGTAAAAGCCTATGTTAATATTAATACTATGCTATGTTTGTCAAATATTAAAATTATTCGATCTTATTCAACCCGTGATCGCTAGGATAATAAATGACTGCAGCCATTGTGCCGTTCCATCTGTTACAAATCGTTTTTATAAAAAGAAAACAATATACTTTTAATACTACGACTCTAAGTTGAGCTGGCTCATTAAAAAGTGACCTCACTTGGAGACTTGTTGATTGGATACGTGCGGATAAACGGAACGTCAATAGCTACATTCACACCAGTTGAGTCATCTACAGCAGACAAGATACCTAATTCAAGTTCGAAAATAAGTCAAATTTTCCTAAATTTCACTGGCACTGATGTAGCCAAAAAGCTAGAGCCAAAGTTTTTGGTAACAGTCTAGAATGTCCTTTCGAAAATGTCCTTGGACGAAATGTCCTTTATTTTTTCGTCCTTACATATATATGTATGTGAGAGGACGAAAAAATAAAGGACATTTCGTCCAAGGACATTTTCGAAAGGACATTCTAGCATGTATTCCTGATGATTTCCATGTTGATGCAAATGTTAGAATTTCATTTGGATTTTTAATTATTAATTGAGATTCTCCAGTATCACGAAAAAAATGATCGATTAACTAATTTTGAAAAAAAAAACTGATACGAAATTATGTTGATTTGATGTATTCATTTGAAATATATGATAATGTCGTAGTTCTTGTTATCCTCTAGCACTCATCAAGTAAAGTTTGCATTGGGTTAACTATGGAAATAGCTTATGTAAGTACTAATTATAACAGCGTTATAATTGACTTTGGACGAAGTCCTCTCTATGTGAAGATGTATAATAAGTCCAAAGTGATCCATTCACCTTGAATGACATTGTTAATTAACTTGTTATGGCTTTTCATAACTATGTTGTTATTTTTTTTGTATAAAGCTGAAAATGTGTTTACTGTAGATTTTTTTTGAGTAATAATTCATATATGCGGATGTTATATGGTTAGATATCAGTAAATAAGGCTTTTTTGGATTGAAACTAGGCCTTTCCTTTGCACGATCATGCCAGAATCGTTAATCTTCGTTTCCAGTTTATAATGTAGAATTAATGATTTGAATTCCGATTCAATATTACTCATTGTTTTTGTTTAATTCTCATCCAGAAGAAAGCCCATAACAAAATCGGAAAGTTTCTATATTTTATCGATAAGAATTTATTTAAAAATGGCTATGAAAGGATGTGAATGTGGAAACGAAGCGTTGATGTGAATCTTCTATTCTCTCATACTTACACCCACACTCTACATCATATTCTAACAGGGCGGCCTTCATTTGAAGTATATCTTATCATTGCGATGAAACTTACCTTTCACTTTTTGGCTGTTCTAATACGAGAGCCTTTATTTGAATTATAATTACAATTCAGATAAAAACTTGAATACATGCTAGAATGTCCTTGGACGAAATGTCCTTTATTTTTTCGTCCTTACATATATATGTATGTGAGAGGACGAAAAAATAAAGGACATTTCGTCCAAGGACATTTTCGAAAGGACACTCTAGACTGTTACTGTTAGTTTAACACTTGAATGTTTCATGGATCATTTACTTTGATTTATAGCACCATGAATGTGATTGAATTTGTGAAAAATATCTTATTAATCACACT
The DNA here is from genome assembly GCA_905250075.1 of Rotaria sp. Silwood1. Taxonomy (NCBI): domain Eukaryota; kingdom Metazoa; phylum Rotifera; class Eurotatoria; order Philodinida; family Philodinidae; genus Rotaria; species Rotaria sp. Silwood1. The sequence goes on along the minus strand of CAJNOP010000554.1, from coordinate 117,360 downwards.
GATTAGCAAAAAAAAAATATCAACAATTATATCAAATTATTGTTAAAAAATATTTTAGTAACATGATTATGAGCAACAAGCATAACTTAACCAAAATGAATTGTTTTCTAATTTACAAATTACAGAAAGAGTTTCTCATCAAATCACCTCAGTAGTTTTGATTTCGATTTTTCGACCTTTTCTTTGAATGCTTCAGTTCAACAATTTTCCTCTCGAATCATTTTTTTTTTGTAAAAAGTATCAGAATTATACTGCTTTATATTTTTTTTTGTCCAAACAGATCATCATTTTTCATCTTTCTATCTAAATACATAAGATTAATATCTTGGCTGTACAATAAATATTTGCTGATATCTCATTCAATGCATTGCTTATTAAATTGGTGTATTTCTTTCTATCTTTGAAGTTTGTCAATCCATAAAAAAGACTCAGATATCCCGAAGGTAAATAATATATGACACTTTTATATCATACGCCAGATTATTGTAGCACTAACGAAGCTTTTATTGACTGTCTCATAATTATCTTATCTGACTTCGATTATTTCAATCGGATAAATTATTTGTTGAATTCTACCTATTCCTTTCGAGCCAAGGAATGATACGCCAGAGGAAGCGTTTGATCACTTTCATTTCAATGTGACGATCGATACATCCATCTACATCCACATCCAAGTTCTTTCCATTTGATTTCTTAGTCAAAAAACAATAATATTAATACGTCACTGCTTTCTGCTGCATTATGGGAGATTTCTCCCCAACTTCTTTTTCAATCAATGAAAAACTTTATTAATCAATAAAAAAATAGACATTTTAAGTTTTCTTTTAAACTATAAACTGTTTAAATCAAATTTAAAAAAAGGTGAACGTGTTTTCAATCATCATAAACATAGAGAATTGATTTAGTGAAATCAATAAGAGCTGTATATAATGTCACCGTATTTGTCTGACTTGTTGATGCACGACGATATATGGGGGATGTTCAGATTCATATTTTTCATCACCAAGTAATTGCAATGCTTGAATTAAAAGTTTTATATCACCAAATTCACTAGCACATTTTTCACGCATTTCACCTTTGGAAGAAATAAAGATAGAAAGAATGTATGAAATGTAAAAAATAATTTACATTAAGCTTGGAATCTAAACCAGTTCGATTAGTCCTCAGACGGGAATGTGTCAACTCGTCACGGTTTTTTTTTGTCTGGCTTTCGTAACGAATTGACAGTACGAAAGCCCGTAACAGAGCTTTCGTAACGACAGAATCAGGGCTTTCGTAACAAAAAATCAGGGCTATCGTAACGAATTTTACAGAGTGATCGTAACCTGTGATTTGATATGTACCATTTTAAAACATCACGTCCTCAATTACAGGCATTTCGTAACAGCCCTATTCAATTCGTTGCGAAACTCCTGATTTTTTGTTACGAAAGCCCTGATTCTGTCGTTGCGAAAGCTCTGCAACTGTTACGAACTTCCTGTATTAATCGTTACGATCGCCCTGTAAATTTCGTTACGATATCCCTGTATTTTTGGATATCCCTATTTTTGGTGTTACGAAAGGTCTGTTTTTTGCTGTTTGTTCAACTCGTCACGTGACGAGTTGAGACGTTCTCCCTCAGACAATTTTCAAATTATTTTTAGTTGGTGAAAAATATTGTCTCTACGCAAGGAAAACATCAGATTTCAAAAATCTAGATGATTTGACATAGTGATAAATATAAACCGAAAAAAAAATATATCAAATCTTATAAACCAAAAACAGATTTCCTCTCATTTAGAGTAGAAAATCGTTTTATTTCTAATATTTTTTAAGAAAAAACAAGAAGTTCCTTGCAATTTCCAATCGATCCCTATTTGACACTTGAAATTGATCCGATCTGATTTGCCAGACTAGTTCTAACTTTGATTTGCGTTTATATACACGAGAGAAAAAGTTATCTGGTTTTTTAAAAATTTGTGTAGGTTTCGAAGGGAAAAAGAAAGCAAAGATTTAATACTGGGGTGCTTGTACTTTTTCTAATCAAGCATAGGATAATCTGTAATCGATCTGATGATTGTCTGAGTAACAAATTTATAAAATATCTTATGTGATTGTGTGAAAGTTTCTAAATAGTAGTTTACAAATTTATTGAACTGTGTAGAGCTTTCGCTTGAAAAACGTACCTTCATGAGTAAAACCTTCTAATTGCAACCATACTTACTGGATGGAAGTGGTTTATATTCTTCAGGCACAGTTTGGAAATGAATATAGTGATTGAAGTGACAATAGTAATCGAGTGAGAATGAAGATGATCGAATATCCTTATGTTTCGTAATGATTTGAGTATCTAAAATATAGGTAAAGTAGTAAATCAATATAAAAAAAAAAAGAAATAGGAAAAGCAGAAATTGTAAGCTACCAACTTTCGATTTGTTTCTCATTTAAAATATAGTTAATATTACATTGATTTCTTTTTTCATTATCATTTGATGGACCAATTTTATAACTTAATATATATTTTTGAGGAGTTCCATCTGAACAACGAAATCGAACAACATTCAAATTGAAACCATAGGCTGTTAACTGTGTTTTAAGTATTTGATCTAATTGTTGTTCATTTTCAACAGTTAAAATAAGACGATTGAGTAATTGACGTGATAGACAGTTTTTTATGCGAGATGTTTTTGGATAGAGACCATTGTATGTAAAAACAAAACCATGATGATTTGCTCCAAAACCATTACCTATAGTAAGGTAAAGATAATCAAAAAAACAAACAACATTTAGTTTTCCGAAGATTATCAAAAGTCATCTCAACGGTCTGTTGACATTTTGCAATTGATCTAAGAAAAAGATATTATCACATAAAAAAAATTTTCAAAACTTTTCTGAGTTTTCGTTTTAAAAAAAAGCGTTTACACATATATTTTTGGAGAATCAAAAAGGCGAATCTTTTAGACAAACAAAGTTTTTAAGTAAATACCGAAACATGATGGAAAACTTTTCTCATGACTTACCAGCGAGTTGTTCAAGATATCCAAATGCTATTAATTGTTCATTTGGACTTTCTCTTTGTTCTTCCTTCCCATTAATTCTATAAACACTTGATTTAATAGTTGCTTGGAGGATATAACTCGTATTTCAATTTGAATCTGCTTCATCCTTATTATGTACAATAGATAACAGTTGTTCATCATTATCGAGACGACTTATGAGAACTGATGAATATGACCTACGTCGTTGTTCATTTTGTTCTTCTTCATCATGTATATCGTTTGCTGCTTTCAATTCATTTTTATAATTTAATACTAAAATTTGTTCTAGAGAAACTTCAGAGCCATCACTTAATCCTTTCAATTCGTAATAATACCAAGGATATTCATTTTGCATTGTAGCTGTATATGAATTTATATATTGAGAACTATCATCAGTTTTTATAAAATTAAATAATGGTTGTAGATTGTTTGTTTCCTTTTTAATTCGTTCTCGTATTCGTTAAGCTATAATTTGACCAAGTTTAAAACTACGTTCATAGTGTGTACCTTCAACAGAATAAAAAGGTATACGTTGATCCTGATGATTGTAGTTGTTGTTATTTGTTTCAGCAGAGATGATATCTTGGATTGAATAAAAAAAGAGAAATGATGAGATAATGTAGTTAGTTACATATAATGAATAGAAAGAGAAAAGAAAAAAAGAATTGTACTCACATCGTCGTTATGTGTGTATTGGGTATAATAGCATTAATATAGATGCGGCGTCATCGAGTTCGTTTGAGGTACAATTCATTATGGCAGAAGAACAAAAAAAGAAGAAAATATGAGGCTTCATGTGCGTATAAGTGGTGTTTCATATGTAATGCCCTCATGTTTTTTTTTTAATCTTTTCTACATTCAAAGATGGAAAGGTATTGGATGTATACACTTGAAGATTACCAGCTAAGCTATTATTGAACAGAATTTGCATCAATCATAAGAAAGTGTCACATTAGTAAAAAATATTGAAAAATTTTTATCAAAACCATGTCTTATTTCCCTTCTGTAAACAACTACTTAATCAATATTTTGTGAATAGCTCTGCTAATTTTTGCTGATTTGAGTTGAATTTTTTCCAAAAGGTAACTTGTAAAATTCTCTACAAATTCCATGAAAAAGAGCTCTTCAAAAAAGAATGATGTAAAATGATCTGAAGCCTGTTTAATTAGAAGAAGCGGAATAATTTGGTTTATAAATATGCATCTGTGAAAGTGGATATTTTTTCAAATGTAATAATACTAATGATTAGATATGGTTTTTCGATCATCTTTTTGAAGAGCTATTTTTTCCTTGAATTTTCTAGAAAATTGCAGACTTCTTTATCACAAAATATTGAGTAGTTCTTTACAAAAAAGAAGTAAGAAACGACTTTGATAAAAATTTTTCAATATTTTTACCAATGTGGCACTTTCCTTACCGTCGGCGCAAATGGAATGATGATGCAGGTATGGAAGTGGGTATATCTGCGTAGATTTTGGATATAGATGTAGAGTGTTGCTATTGTTTTCAGCAATATCCACGTCGACACCCATATCCACACTTCATACACAACCACACACAGCTACACCCCATGCTCATACCTCTCAGCAGACGATACTTTGCTTTCAATTCAGTAAAATCTATATCGTTTGATAGAGCTCAGCAAACTGTACCAATTGAGCTGAATTTCATGAGCGATTCAAGAAAGGAATGGGTGTAGGTGGGAGGGTGTACGCTCTGCATATAAGTGTAGATCTCGTTTTTATCTACAACCAAATACACATCCATCCCCTCAAAATGTAGTGATAGTTCAACCAGAAACACATGCATGATCGAAATTTCTGATTGCGTCGAAAAATAAGTATAGTTCCAATAATCCAAGAACATCAGCCATTATTTTCGTTTCTCTATACACTTCATCATACTTCATAAATCAACAGGCACTATCAAAGTTAAAATAAATTTGAAAACATTTCCAAAGCAATATAAGTGGCAACCAGAAAAGATCGAACCGCGAAACACAGGATATTCTTTTCAACATTTCAGTTCTTAATTTTGAAGATCATATATTTCTCGAAAAACCTTGCTTCTGTTAACGTTCTAGAAAAAAATTTTAGTTGCATTGGTCTTCCTCAACTAAATGCCTTGGCATCGATCTATATATTTTTGAAAATAACATCAATGCATATTTACTTCTCAAAGTGGTAACTGTTTTACCAGACTAAGAAAACTAGCTTAACTGCAAGACTATTTCTCATGCATTACTAAGTTTATGCATTACACAACCATACTAAGAGAATACGTATGTAATTGAGAAAAATAGAGTTTATTTTCAATCGGATATTTGTCATTTCATGGAAAAAATGGCTGTCTTTAAATGAAAAACTCATCTATAAAGAAACATTATTCAAAAGTTCATATATATTACAATTATGTCAACTAAAAAATGGATTTTCATAAATCGGTTTTTCGTGATTATTGTCCGAAAAATCTTTTTTCAATCTAATTTTTAGGCTCTTTCATATTTGGGTACCCAATGGTCTTTATTTCTCACTTTTTCAGTTAAAAGATGGGTGTTTCTTCGGTCATTTCGATTAAATTTGAAGCAGACTCTTCAAAAACTATCAAAATAAAACAGAAATTTTTCCAAAGCTGATGAAAAAGAGAAAAGCTAGCTAGTTCACGATATCTCATAAGAGACTATTATCATACGAGTGTTAATTAACATTGTAACCATGTTTGCTCTCGTTCACTGTTGACAAGCATTTCATTTTAGGCATAGGTAACTGCTTCATATTTTAATTAAATAGACACACATATTGCATTTGCATGAGACATCAAATTACTGGAGCGTTTACTGATGTGAGAAACACTACGAAAAAAAAAGTATACAAATCGTGAATATGAGACAAGACTCCAAATTTAGTGAAGGCAAGAGACAGAACGCAAGAGAATACCCCGTATTTTGCTATACCTCTCCATTCTATCATTAGTTTTATTCATCATCACAACGCGATCAAAAATCGAAAAGGTAAACATTGCCTTCAATGATCACATTGTTCTATAAGATATATTTTATTGAAAGAAAAAAATGCACAACTTTATTTCTAGATACAATTTCTTTACTTCTATTCTGTAGAAAATGACTGAAAGCAACGTTTGGAATGGTAGGTAACTTTTGTTTGACTTCAAGAGACAATTAAAAATTCGATGTTTGTTTGTTAATTTGGATTCTAGAGCGATTATTTGGCTGTTGTGATGATTCCCGCACGTGTTGCTACGGATTTTGTTGTCCTCCATGTCTATTCGCTTCTAATGCCAAGAAGATCGATGAAAGTAATTGGTGGGCAATGTGCTGTGCATATTGTTGCTTAGGAAGCTGTTATTTATGCTGGATACCGCAATATTTCAAACGGCAAAAACTTCGAAAAAAGTATGGTCTACGTGAAGATCCGGCATGTGGTGATCTTCCCGCTACAATATGCTGTAATCTATGTGCACTCTGTCAAGAGGCTCGTGAGTTAAAATCAAGAGGTGAGTATGCAATAGTACTGTCGATTTACTGACTTTTAACATTTATTTTATGTTATAGAGATAGTCGGAGGCGTAAATTTTCAAGCTAAAAGTTCAACTGTTGTGTCTGAACCAAGGCTCTCTAGAGGATCCTCGGAAGAAGCAGATGAATCAACTGCGCTTCAGCCAAACAAACAATAGATGTGAAACAAACTTTAAAGATATTAAACAAAATCGTCGTTCTTAACATTTTTAATTCTCGTTTATTTTCAGTTGCAGCATATTCTTCTCTAGTTAACGTCATCAGGACTAACTTTTGATCAACCCGTCTCGCCTCGAGCTTCAGCTAACGGTTTGATCAGTGCTCGCGTCTTTCCTATACTTCAAAAGAACATATCTTACTCTATCAAAAAGAAGATCTCCTAATAATAATGTACCTTTTCTCATATCATATTTTACATGCCTTCATAAGATCAATAACAGATCTCATCAGGTAAAGCATGAAGCATACTTTAAAATAAAGCCGATGCATACATCTTATGATGACATGTATCTCGAATAATTACATCCGACATGAGCCATCTAACAAAAAGCTTTTGTAAACATAAAGCACACTAAATAGCGATCGTAGACATCGGCGTGACCCACCTATATTTTTAGTCACGATCATTCACAGTCATCATGATTTGAATAACGATCATAGACATAACTCTTATAACCCTGATCGTCAGTCTAGCCGTAACCATGAATCAAAAAATTCTATTGGTTATGTTGGTGCCACATCTTTGGTCACTTCCGTGCGTATAAATTATTCAGACCGAGTGTTGATTAAATATTGTTTTGGGCGATAGACTAGATGATATGATGACTGTTGGGTGTGATATAAAAGAAGAAAGGAAATTTATGGTAAAGAACAATAAAATGTTTATGATTATAACGCTCAATGAAAAATTTAATTAACAACGAAAGAAAGTTTCTAAAGAAATATTCCTACAAATTTCAGAATGAAAATATGTCATGAGATAGTTAATGTAACTAATGAGATGGAGATGGCTTAGAAATAAAATGAACGCTAGGAAAAGCACAGAGAACAAGGCAACCAACATATGAATAGAGTGGACACAAAAGGAAAGGAGAACATAGATGACGACTAGTGCTATGACAAGGAGTCGAAGACAATTTTCAAAATTCACACCTACATCCCCATCAAAGCTGCTTTTTAAACGTGCTAAGCTGCGTCCATAAATATAATATTCAATAGTAAGCTGTTAAAAATTCAATGAAAAAATATTTCCAAATGAATGAACATCGTCAGATAGGAATAGAATCGAACACTTCCATGGAGTGTAAAAATGAAAAAAAAGCATGATTCTCGACAATTTAATGCCATAACATGAAAAAATGGCACTTTCGATGACGAAATAGATATGAAAGTGGAGAATTGTTTCAATTCATTAATGATCCTATTTTAATCAATGAATTTCAAATACATCAAGATTATGTCCGTTGCGTCAGTTTAATACTATTTATTTCGTTTTGTTTTAAGTTCATGGGTTCTATTACAATAAAAGTATTGAATTTCGTTCAGTTATGTTTCTTTCCACTTTAAAAGATGCAAAGCTTCAACATAGTAAATAAAGAGAAACATTCCGTATTGAATAAAGAAGGAGCGGATTGAACATGGCTAACTGATACAGCATGATACACACGCAGAATTCCTGAAAAGAAAGCATCAAATAAAGCCTTATAAACGATATAACTTGTTCGATTTGAATATCTTCAATTGTATCCAATGCCGTTTAAAATGTTGGTATTTATCAAAATGAAAATAGGGTGTAGATATGGGTATGCCAATAGTGACTTTTGGCTCGTGTGTGAACACAGTTATATAATACATGAGCAGGAGATTCAGAATAACACGCATTTCCAAATCCATAATCATAATTAGATCCACACCTCAAACCGACACCCATCCTACTTTATGCTTCTTATATATTCATCTACAATTCCTTCTAATAATGATACAAATATTGAAATCTGAATTTCTTTTATTCTACTTAGGGGGTATCCAAAAGTAGTGGCGAAGGTTCTTTGTTTTTCGTATGGAAGGCTTGAGGGAATTTTCTTTCTTGTGACGTGATAGAGAGAACGCAGCTCTATTTTGCTGTGCTATTTCATCTATATTCAACTAGTACCATAATAATAAAATTTCGATAGCTGTTTTTGTGTAGAGTGTGGGTGTTAATACGGGTGTAGTTGTTGACTTGACTTACATCCCACCCAATTCAGCTAAAAGCAGTGGTAAAGTCTTTAATGCTGAGAACAAAAGTAACTTAAACAATTAAATTTCGAAAATGTAAGATTATAGTCATTTTTCGGACATTGAAATCAACGGATTATCCATTTTAAAATAGAAGAGCAGTGGACATTTTTCTAATAGCTTTGATAGAAAGTAGATATGAACGTGTAGTGTTCACTGCTGGAAAAAAGAGATGAAGATGCATCGAATCATATATTACAGACTTTTTTGGCTAGTTTTATTGAGTGTTTTTAATCGAGGTTTTGGCAAACCAATGTACTGCGCTTAGTCACCAGAGAGAATTTTCGACTTATAGAAGTGCATCAAAACTACTAATCGAAGATCTACAAAACTACTGAAGACTCAGATTTTTAACTTGTAGCGTTCAGGACTTAAATGCATTTTTCTGTGGACTTCTACCTGATTTTTCGGAAAAACTAGGCGAAGATTCCACTTTTTTGCTACATTTTCATGAAAATTTACTGTACCAATTGAATCCCAACGTAGATATTTTTTTGAAAAAATTCAATAGAAATTCTCAAAACACTTGACAGCAAAATCGATAATATATGATTCGATTTACTGGTCTTTTATTTTGACATGATTAATACTTTATTAAAGATAGACTAATATGGGGAAGAAAGTTTGATGGCATCGTGATTAGTTCCCCAAGCTCTACAGACGACCATAAAATTGAATATAAATGCAGACAAACACTTGAAGACCTCTTTGCGTCAGCCGAAACTAACAGAATGAAGATACCGACGTCGGCTTGAAGAGGCACAATATGTTGATCCTATGTCATTTGATAAAAAGATAATATAATACTCAGTTTTTTAAAAATTTTTCTTTCTAACTAAAATTTTCGATTCAATGTACTTCATAGACCAAATATTAAAAAAATACGAGTATTTACCGTGAGATGAATCAGAACATAAAGCTATTTGAAACAATGCAGAAAATAAACATAGAGTTTTTTAATCATAATCTGACTTGAACCCGAGTGGAGATTTTCTTATTCATTACGGTTTCTGATGCATCAACCTTACAGAAAATACGAAAATTGTCTTGTCGGGTCAACTCAACGAGAATTATTCTTGTAAATTATGAATGTCAATTCTAAGAGCTCAATAACTTATTTTTGATTTTTCCATAAACCTTATAACTTACACAAAGATCTTCAACTAAACGAGCACATACATCTTCTTCAATATCAAGCCATAATTCTCGATAAGCGTGTAAAAATATATTCATCGTACGATGTCGTGCAACAGAATGTCATGGAGCCGTACAAAAATAAGCTATATTTGCTTTTTTACCTTGAGATAGAACAAGTTTTCGCCAAATACTACGTCAATGTGTTGGAAGATGATCAACAAAATTTACGTCAAATCAAATCTCGGTCATTTTTGACAAATTCTTTATTGATGTTTCTTCAGAATGATTTATATCAATACGATAAGAGCTTGAACTAGCCTTTCGATGTAATTATACGTTGCCAATTATTATTATTAGCGATTTCTCCCTACATAGTCATATACGTAAATATACAACTAAAGAAATAATATATAGAAAGACTACTTGTTCGTGAGCACGAAAACTTTCTCTGAGAAATTGCTCTACAATTTCTTCGTGGTTACTCTATAGAATAAGAAGATATATATATATGTATAGTACAAATGAAATAGTGTAATAACAAACCTTGAAATCTAAAACGAATTGTTCATCTGTTGGATTTTCAATTTTTTCATATTCTACAATTATCATATAGTGAATGGAAAAAATTACATTAAAAAATGTTCCTTTTATAATTTAAAAATTAAGAATTTTATCATAAGCCCTTGTGTCCTTCTAAGTTTGAAATTTTACATAGTCACAAATCGTTCTCTTTGTATTCTCATTCTAGCAATATTTCGTTCAAGAGACGTTAAATTATGCATTTTTTGATGAAAAAACAATCAATATTTTATCATGTTTTGCAAAGAGTTACATGAAAATAAAAGATGTTTCAAACATTTCCTTATATATAATGCATGCACAAATTTGGACAGAATACGACGGCTAATTAATTTGACCTGTAATTGATAACATTTTCATTAGATATTTGTTAAGCATTCAAAAATACACAAAGATCTATTTTCATGAAATGTATGTCAAAATTCGATCTAAATTTTCTTTCGTATGCTTAATTTTTTTAAATTATTTTCTATTATGTCACACTAATCAGTTTCTTTTCTATTTCATCGTTGATATATTATCGGCTTATTCATAAAATACATCCCATTCGAATGAAAAGAAAAAGACACATATTTTCATCAAAATAAGTAAGTTTGTATTTAGTTTGTTTGTATTCGCACGTGTTACAATGAGGTGAAAAACTAAATAATGCGTGTAGTAGTCGTTATTTTGCTCGTTTTCTTTCGAAAGCCTACACTATACAATACTGTCTATCTTTTTGAAAAAAAATTGGTTTTAATAACGTATCACAGACGTTAGTGTATATTCAGGTCGAAAAACCGTATGAGGATCATATAAAACCTTACAAAGTCTTACTGACAATGAGATTTCGTAAGATTCACATTGTATCACCTTACTAAAACATGCAAATATCTTACTGTAACATTTAATATATTTCTTCCTCTAAGATGCTAGCGCTGATTCTACATAATTTTAACAAAGTTCGATGATCGGAATTTTGTCAAATTATATACAATCATAATTATATATTTCTTTTATTCAAATCATTTTTTTCCACGATACTTTTATGCATTTGAATAAATGCTTGAGCGATTCAAAATCATTTTATTGTAACGCAACGTCTTTTACAACAACAAAAGTTTCTCTATAGATATAAAACAAGTGATCGAACTCATTTCACCAATCAATTTGGCTTATCAGCATGGTCGACAGAACCTATAAATTACATGAATAGCTTTTCATAATAATTAGATCATACTCACAAGATACTTATGGGTAAGTATAAGCTTTTTTAAAATCTATACTATTGCTTTTATTTAGACTAAACTCGACAACATTGTCAATAAGTAAGTATAAGATTCATTAAAAGTGTAACAGTTATTTTATTTCGATGGAATGCCACAACATGACTAAGAAATAAAGGATGTTCTAAAAGACCATGGAAATATTAAAGTCGTATAACTTCACTATTTTTCGAACTTAATCAACTATATTTTTTTTTCAAAAAATAGGTGTCACTGTGAAGCTTTTATTTATCTGGATAAAATTCATAAATACGACTCACAGTTATCAGTTTTGATTGAAATACATATATTAGTTTCTTCTCAATTCCAAAAACCTCCACAGTGTTTCCCTGTCAATTTTTCAATCTCTTATTTTTTTGTTGGCTTTGATATAGGGCAGATCATTCGCTATCATGTGTATGCATCTGTTTTGATATGATACTAAAAGTAGCCTAACAGTGTCTATTTCACTAATAATGAAGTTCATGAGATCACTTTAACTTTTTGAATGATGATTGATGAACTGGAAAAAATAAACTTGTTTTATGAGCTTCATTGTCATTGGAGTAGATGCCATCAGGGTTGTTTTTACAGTGCCATATTAAAACAGTTTTATATAAATAGTAACGCAAGATTTGCTCCATTCGAATGCTAGCAAAAAAGAGATTGAAACATTAACATAAAAATATTGTGGAGGTGTTTTTTGAATTCGAGAAGAAAGTAATATATTTATTGCAGTCTTGGCAACTTTGAATCGTATTTGTGAAGTTTGTCGGTAAAAATAAAAACTTCACAGTGACACCTGTCATTTTGAAAATAGAATAAAATAGCTGATTAAGTTCGAAAAATGGTGGAGTTACGCGAGTTCGATGTCTTGGCAGACTTTTGAAGCATTCTGTAATTATGAATTCTACTAAATATTTTTTTTGTTTTATATATTATGCTGATAATCGTCGTTCATGAGTAAGCGTCAATTTTATTAAAATATATAATATTTTTTTTTATTTAGATTGAATTCAACAAAATGGTCAACAATTAATTGTAAATTTTAGTAAATAAATAGTATCTTTTTTGATTAGATAAACCTGAACAATATAGTCAATAGATTTAGCATAGATTTTATTAAGTAGATTATTTTAATTTAGATTGAAGTCAAAAATCAGCTGGCGCGTAAGTTTTAATTTTTGTTAGTCAATAGTTTCTTTACTTCTGCTAAAGAAGGCGTCGGCAGGCGAGGCATGGGCACAACAGGCTAGTGGAGATGAGAGAGGGACGCAACAGAACAAGAAATTCAATTTCAAAATGCATTCGAAGATGCTGAAAGCACGAAAAAATATCAAAAGGTCTTCCAACATCTTACAATAAGAACATACAAGAATCGTACTGTAAGGTTTTATCAGAAATGATCCCAAGTAAAAAACTCAGACCTAAGATCTTATCATAGGATTGTTTGCCCTGAGATGGCTTAAAGATTAGGATATAAAATCGCACAAGATCTTGTACGTTCATATAAGATCATACTAAAGTTTCTATATGCTCGTGTAAGAAATCGTATAAGATCTTGTAGACAGATTGTAAAACCTGAGTAGGAACAAATACTTAATTTCTGTGTGATCTGTAAAGTTTTACGAATGTAATTTTATAGATTTGAAGTTGATTGTATAATATTAGCAGGAAGCAAGAAACAATGGTATTCTTTGGGAAGAATCTCACCACAGCATGGTGTATCGCTTTTGTCCTATTATTAAATTTTCATCAAGCCTCTCTTTACGAGAAAATTGCTAATGACTTTGATCGTTATGGAAGCAAAATAGCCTTCAACAATCGTTTATTAGTGACTGTAAACAATTTGGACATTTCATTTAATATTCAATTATCACCGTTTCCAAGTGACACTACTTGTAAGATTAACACACGCTCTTCAACCTATCAAACGAATGAGCAAATATCTACTTTAAACTCATCGTGTGATTTCGTCTACAGTGTAATTGTATCAAAGTATCATTCGCTCGACAAAGCTCCTTATTTCGTCTACAATTGTGTTGATCGATTAGGAAACAATGTAGTAGGTGTTTATAGTGATATAAACAATAATAATTCCTGCACTTTTGAACTGAAAGACAGTCGAATAGTGCCTGGAAATTATTCAACACAAGACAATTTTGTTTTGTGCATGGCACCCGATGAAGTTGGAGTCTATGGAATAGCTGACGATTTTCAAATCTATTATAATCTTTCTTCGTTTGAAATTTTAATCGTTTCACTTATTGGCTTTAGCTTATCACCTCGTGCTATGGATATCATCGCGTCTGATAACGGTGATTTTGCAGTTATTGGCGGTTACTTACAGACAACAGATTGGTCTGCTCAAGAGATGCTTTTTCTGATCAGATTGAATTCTCTGGCAGTCATCGATAGTTTTGAGATACCCTCAGTCCTTCATTTCCCGTTGGGTGACCCACGACGAAATCGTTGGGTGGAAAAGAGCCGAGTATATTTGCCGCAGAATAGTGTCTCAGTGAATATTGCTTCACGCACTGGTCGAGTTCTGGTCGGAGTTCAATCGCTCAATGCAGTCTTGATATTATCGTTGAATAACTCTACGAATCCTACTGGTTTTCTCGGCAATTTATCGCTTGTTGCTTTGAAACAGAACGGTATTGCCATGGGCTTTGGTAAAAGTGTTGCATGGTTAGATGAAGATGGACAGAGAGCTGCTATTCTGGCCAACAACTACTTGTATGCATCCTATCAGTGGGTCTCCTCTTCAGTACACGTGTATGACATTGTTACAGATGGTTTCAACGATTCTAGCCAGCCGATCATCATTTATCCCAATAGCCAACAAGTACTGCAGCCTCAATTGAGTCCTTCATTCATTCGTTTAGTATCGTCATTGGGCCATGTGGCTCTATTCGATGATCAAGGTACTTCATTTGTGTTACTTTCTTCCTCTCCCGGCACCTATCCAACTACATTCACACCAGGTTCATTCTCTGTTGAAACCCCTTGCTTTCGGGGCACATATAGTGATCAATACGGAATCGAACTATGCATTCCTTGTCCGAATGGAACTTATAGTTCTGGTAGTGCCATCAATTGTTCTAAGTGTGATTCGTCTAACGATACATTTTGTACATATGGAGCGGTCGCTTCAATTAATTACTACGATATTGACATTCCCCTGCGTGATGAAGCCTATCCAGAGTCACCTGAAGGCATCATCTTTGACGATATTCTCTTAGCAACTATGCTCACATTAGATAGAGAGTCAGGACACTGCATCGTTATGTCACCACTCACATGGGTGTTAGTTATCATTGGATTCGCTTTGATTTTACTCATTATCATGGGCTTATCGAGCTTTTCTACACGTAGTGATCCACATCGGAAACGATTCAAGATTATTTTCCAACATATAGATCTCATCGGCGAAGGAAAAGTAGATTCATTGAAATTGTTGGTAAGAGATACAGCTCAATATTTTTGTTTTTAGATGTGGATTGGTGGAACTGTGTCAGCAGGAATAATCGTTTTTCTTGGTTTTTCTTACGCATTCTCGAGTGCTTATTATAAACGATATCCTATTGAGAAGGTTGGTTCAAGTTCGTGGTTTGGCTGTCATGATGACATGATCAATGCTAAGTTCAGCTCGTCAATGCAAGTGTTTCAACTTAGTCATCTTACCGACGAAACTTTTCTTATGTATGAAATGCTTGATCAACAACCATTCACACTTATCATTGATCTTATTAATACAGCTTTTACATGCAATGATTCAATCGTAATGCAACGTATTTTTTCCCATAAATTGATGCCTCTCCAGATAACTTCATGCAATTCAATATACAACGAGAGCAGTATTTCTTTGAGCTTTTCACTTCCTGGTCGTGCAATGAACCTACAAATGATATTGCCCGGAGTTCGAACAGTCGGTCTTATTCGAATATTTCTCAAGGGTCCGGGTCAAAACAACGCCAATGGAAGGTAAATCAGAGTTATAGTTTTATTTTAACCATACCATACTCTTGTTCTAGAATAACACTTCGTGAACTTGATTTTGCCCAGATTATCGGTGTAACTGCCATCGATCATGTATTGGCTCCGTTGACAGAATTTGACATTCAGATGACCGCTGTTATTAACCAAACGGCTCCATTGGGTCTCTACGACCAACCCACATTTAGCATTGCTTGGTCATTTGCGGTGAATGTAAAACTAGATGAAGCATTTACTGTTGAAACTCGATACACATTTTACAAACGTGAAAAGACTATTGTCAGTATTACTCTTGCTGACACAGTGTTCTTTGTGAATAATGTGCAACAACCTATTGCAAGACGAAATGAAATTATCTTTAGAAATCTGCTCTTCACCGTTGTTGTAGTAGAAGTCTTTCGACTTGCTTTTCTCGTCTTCAAAATTATGTTTTTACCATTCTTTCGATTCTGTGTCGCTTATAAATCGAAAAACAAAAAGAAAAAGAAAACGAATTCTATTGCCAACGAAGAGAATAATGCCGAGAATACTGACAACACAGAATTGTGTACACTGTGGACCAGTGAAGGTGAGCTCTTATTTAAAAGGAACTCAACATAACAATTCTTAGAATTATTAAGAAATTTTTCTTGACTCATTTTCTCTAAGATGGTGTTTTCAGATCACTAAATGTAAAATATCGCGAAAAACTCTCATTGCACATAGTCATCAAATCTGGTTGGATAATATACAAATTGCAAATTCTGTCTCAGTATTAAAACAATGTTCACCGTATTTTAAGTGCAAGTACGGCCTTTTAGCAACTACTGTCACGATTGAAAGCATGACAAAATGAACATCAAATACTTCAAATGACTTTGAAGTGATGAGTTCACCGAAATGTACAAATATTATACATGTTTTACTTGGTAATCATTGTCATATTTGCTATTTCTAACCTCCTATTCTTAATAAAAGAAATTTTTTTTTTCGATGAGCTAGAAGAACGTGATTTATTTTACATTAAAATTTACATGAAATGGTTTATTATTGATATTGTACAAAAAAATCTCATTAGAGCTTGATTTGATTGTTTGATTTGCACAAGTAGACTTATCTCTCATCTCATACGGGATGGGTTATAAATAACTCGATGATAAGAAATATAAATATCTGCAATTCGGTTCAATGAAATGGACTGATTTTTTGGTTAGTGGTAGACCTTTGCTAAAAATTTTATTGCATGCGGATAATGTAAGTAAATACTGCTATTAAATATTATAATTGACCTCTAGAAAAATTTTTATCAGTTGTCAAGTAAGAAAAATGCATGTGAAGCACTCTGTAGATAATTTTCAATGATCATCTGAGAGAATGACCACAGCGAAACAAAACAACCTTTAGAAATGATAGGATATTGAAGTACAGAGAGAAAATTTTCTGAACTAGTCAGTTTAAGTGCTGAAATTTATGTTCGACAACTAAAACACAGTTGAAGCCCTTCAGATATGAATCAGCAAGTTGCTAGCAATAACGAATACTTCACTCGAGAAAATTCGAAACATTGTAATTGTTGACTTGTAAACTAACTGGTCCAGAAAATTTTCTCTTTGTACTTCAATGTCGTATAATTTCCAAAGATTATGTTATTTTTCTCTTGTCATTCTACTAGATAATAACTGAAAAGTATCTGCAGAATGCTTCACATGTATGTTTCTTACTTGACAACAGGTAAACATTTTCAAGATGTCAACTACAATATTTCATAGCGATATTTACTTGCAGTATCCACATGAAATAAAATTTTGAGTAAAGTTCTATCACTAATCAAAAAATCAGCTCATTTGATTGAACCGAATTGAAGATTGTTTAATTTCTTATCGCCGAGTTATTCATAGCCCATCCTGTATAAAAGTAAATTTGTAGTTTTCATCAAAATAGCTTTATGAATCAATTTGAGCTCCCTCTAGAATCAAGGCATTCTTATTGATGCTAAAAAATATGAAGGTAACTTTAATTTAATTAATTTAAAATAATAACGCTTGATGCTACGTTCTTAATACATTTCGATAATCAGCATAAGTCGAAGACTTGGGCTTTTCTTTACCACTCAACTGAACTCGTTGATCGGAAAAAAAAACAGTATTGTAGATTCTGACTTGTATAGTTTTACCATCCTAAGACGTGTATCAGTGCTTGTTTTCTTTGCTCATCATAAAATTATTTGATCAGACTGGGCAATCTTGCTTTTTTCCCAAACACTGTTATCGTGTGTTGCACAACCTTTATGAAGTATTTCAAGTGAAGAACAATTGGCTTCATTAATCAAACGAATGTCATGCTGGTCTTTTGTAGAAAAGCTAGAAAGAAGAAAAAAATAAGTCGCTTCTACTCAAATGTAGACGGAATCATTTACTGGTGTTGTTATTTACTCAACTCATGCTACATTTGCAACACAGTCTACATTGTACGTCATGAAGACAACAAAAAACTGTTGTCCTTGATCTTATCTTGTTGCATGTAACGAAAGAACAAAATAAAATATCAACAAACTGAAGTCAAAGGTGGTGTTTTGAGACGACTGAAACGAATGTTTTATTTGATATCATGTCCTGATATTCGTTAGCTAGAAGTTTTTCAAAAGAAGAGATGAGAAAAAACACTATCTAGTACAGATGGATTCTTTTTTCTATGTATTATTATCATTATCTGACACAGCACATATTTTCAAATGATTCGTTGTCAATGTCGATTGCAGAAAAAAAAGAGTTCAGAGATACAGTTCTATTTTAAGCGATCTCTAGAAATTAAAATTATTACCACTTTTATTTCTACGAGACGTTCGTTGCATAGCAGACCAGATACCAACCAATTAAACTTTTTAACAGAACCGAGCCACTTACTCCTCAAGAACCAAAATAGAATTCTTAGAGAAGTTTGTCTTTTTTTTTTCTAACAAGCCATCTCTTGCGACTATTAAGTTGGCTACCACAGAGCAGTTGATCTTATCTTATGAGTCTCTTTTGAAAAAGATCAAAAACTTTTGATAGTTTTAAAGGTTCACTCTTTCGTATGGCTGAGTATCTGAATTCAAGCCATTTGAAGAATTCTGTAGTAGGGGCGAAACGTTAACGTCAAGACGGATCTTGCTTACATACACCCACTTATGAAACTGGGTTCAGTTTATGAGATGAAGGAATTGAAGTTGAACACATGAACGCATTCGAAACGATATCTAGACGGTGAAAAGTGTCTTTATTATCTGTTTTACCATCTTGAAAGTCAAGCTTAGCACAAAAGATATTGTACTATTATGCATTTTTGATATATAGTAGAGAAAATCAACTATTGCTATCATCACCATCGTTGTTCTCATAATCAATATATTATCGCGGCAGTTTTGATGGAATCGCAGAAGTCCAGAGACTTGCATGTAGAATTGAGTTTTGGAAAAAATTGTTATGGACGTTTATTATGTTCTCACTATAGAATGATTTGCTCTCCTTGGGCAAAAAGCAATGATATGTCTTTTCCTTTACAAACGAATATTTGATTTATTTCATTCTAAACATAAAAGCATCTGAGATACTTCTTCATTCCAGTGTACACATAGTTGGCATGTCACGCTGGAATGAATAGCTGAGGATGATACTAACAACAAGATGTAATGAAGATGTCTGAGAATATCTCTTTTTCAGTTGTCTACGTTTTTAAACTTGCCTTTTTTAATGTTTTGTTTTCTTTGATGCTGCATAAAGCACATGATCAAACATACTGATCCTTTGATTTAATTGACGTCGGGATTTCTTCATAGAGAGAACAGACTTTATTGCGATACACAGTAGATTGTCTCGCTGTGGAGCCTTCTTTCTAAACGATATTGTAGATAAGAATGTAAGCATGATGTGATAATGAGGAGATTATTCTGCTTGTACTTTCCTCAAGAATCGGCGAAAGTCTTATTACGTGCATCAGCCATGAGGCTCTTCAACCTATTCTGGTGACGACATATAAATCTTGACTATCTCCACTCTATTCAATCGAACAAGTCTGAAAATTCCACTGCAATCACAATCCTACTTATGCTATTCCATCGTGGTGGCAAAACCAGTCAACTACTTCAATCGATGAGTAGCAATTTCAAGAGCGAAGATGAAATATGTGACATATTCGACAACTATTAGGGAATGAGTTTGTCCAGTTTTGGCACTACAATTAGAAAGAGCATGGGCAATTATGTTTGCAGTACAATCATATGGATTTAACACAAGTCAAACAAAACTTAGTGCATATGATAGCTCTTTATGCGCTCTACAAAAAATGCCTATCAATTTTTATAAAAGAAACGTGAAGCTAAATGTGTACCAATCAGTGCAAAGTCGTATGTTTTATGATTGATCCGTGAGAAAATCTACCATTCACTAACCTTTACAAAATAACTTTCTTCAAGAAAACAAATTCTTCAATGATAATTTTAATCTTGTTTAGGATTCCTTGAAATAGAAAGAACTGACTGTATCGCTGACTCATACCTTTAACTTAGTTGATAACGCACTTAAAACAGATTATCAGATAATGGACATGCGTATAACGTTAATATAATGTATCTAATGATAAGGAGCTGAACCAGAGACCCTCTTTTTTTATCAATTAGTTACTAAAAAAATGACGAAACATCAAACCATGTACTGTTTAGTATAAAAGCTTAATCATAAAGTATACGTAATAAATTCGTCTTCATCATTTGGATTTCATTCCAATGCAATTGATTGAATCAAGTTGATGGTCAAAAAAAGTGTACCTTTGAAGGAATACAGTTGAACTTTTCGCTTCCTTTTAATTTCTGTTCAGTATCAAAATTAAATGATGATTTTAATCAACAATGTATGGTTCAATTGCCAATTGATTTCACTACAGACCTTGTCAATGGAACATTCAATGCTCAACCTCGATCAATGCTAAATGAAAACAAACTCTTTTTTGGAACACTCTTGTCATTGAATGATTCTTTTGTAAAATTCTATGTTCGATATAACTGTTCAGTATCTGATTACTGTGATGTCGAATTTATGCGTGAAACCTTATCGTCAACTTTGACTGCAATACAGGTAGAACCTATTCAACAAAAACTTGTTGATTGCTTCTATGATCAAAATGATACTGAACCTATTCAATTTAGAATTAATGATTCTTGTCTTCAGAAAACATCATTATGTTCTATTACTTATATTTACTCGAGAAATTTCGATAACTTATATCTTAATGGTTAGATGTCGAAAAGTAGAACCCTTTCCATATGTTGAATGATCCCTATTTTATGAAACATCTCGAAATAACTGTGGCGTGACTCAACTTGGTGTATATTATTGCAACACTCCAGCGTATGGATATAATAGGACTACTCTTGAGATTTTCCAAATGTTACATCGTGAATATAGCTTGCCTATTAATTTATTAGTGATTAATGCAACAACACCACCTTGGCCAACACAAACAAGCACTTTAATAATACCAATAATTTCCACAAGTGAACTCACTACAATGACTATACAACAACATCAAATCATGCATCATTTCTGCTTGGACATTTTTTTAATATTATAATAATTTCTTTGATTATAATAACATATTCTTTCATACATTGAGCCATGTGTGAGTGTGGGTATAGATCTTGTTTTCAACCACACTTAAACTTATATAAATTAAACAATGGTCAATTATCAACTATAATAGAACATTCTATAAAAATGAATCACAATTTCAACTTTGATGAAGCAAATACACTAGCATATGATTCTAATGAACGAAAACGTAAAATCACGGAAACATTTCTTGCAAAAAATTTGCACGTTGGACTTGTGATGAAATTTCATGCAATAATATTAAAATTGTATGAAGTAAATAAACAACAAGAGAGGTTATTTTATTAAGACAATATCAAGAAGTAAAGCTTTCGACGTCAACAAGACATCATCGTCAGTGCTTATGATCTAAGATATAATTACTCAATTATTATTTTCTTTTTCATTCTGAACACTGCAGGAACAACATTTTCCTTCTTCTTTTTGCAGTATTTAGAATCAAAAAGAAAAAATAATAAATGCATATATCTTAGATCATAAGCATATATGATGATGTCTTGTTAACGTCGAAAACTTTGCTTCTTTATATTCCCTTAAGAAAAGAATGTCTGTTGTTGTTAATTCATTTCATATAATTTTATCATTTATTAACTATTTCTCAACAACTAACAATACAATAATAATATCTTTTAAATGAATTTTAAAATTATGATAAGTCGAAGAACTTCAAATGAAAAACTTGATGAATCATAAGCATTGATATATTCTCGAAGTTTTGTAAAAATTATCATGATTGTCTGATGATGACACATATTTTGTGTTGAAAACTTGCAATTAAGAATCATTTTCTATAGTATTTTCATGTTCACTTTTGAGTTTAAAAAAAATTCTAAACATAATTCTGATATAATTTATAGCTAGCCTAGACTCTCAAACTTTTATCTATCATATATGTACTTGATAATCTTCTAATGGAACTGTTCGCTATTTTTGCTATGAGCGATCATCATTTCTGTGAATATTGAACTGAACACTCTTTTGGATTGGTAGTATTTCCAAAGATAGTTTTCAAGATCTCTTATTCGTCCTTCCACTATCATTTTTGTTGTTATTAATAGCCGTTGCCTATTACTTAAGAACATTGTTAGATTAACATGTCGCTTGGGTGCTTTTAGAGTATAGAAGTTGACATCTCTTCTATTGCGTGACGTAAATTAATTAATTTAGAAGTATTTTTTTCAATTTCATGACAAAAGAATCGGGTTCTTAGCTTCTTTCTTTATATTATACGTAGGAAATTCATTAGATTGTTATAGGAATTGCTTTGCTTTCCTGCATAGTTCAAGACATGACCAAAGACAGTGAACAATTTTCTTGTTGTAAAAACAAAATAACTTACAATTATATTTTCCTATCTTAAGCATAGTAATTACTCTTTCAAATCTTTAAAGATCCGATAAAAGTTCAATTTACACATGTATTCTTCGAAAAGTCAAATATTCTTAGACTCGTCATTGTTTTCAATTTTTTCATGAAAAGAGAGAAATCAAAGTAATACTTTTATTATATTCATAGAGCAAAATTCTGCCATCTTTCTCTCTTTTAGGCAGCATTTATTTCATAGGATTCTTTTTCTCGCTAGACTGAATTTTTACTATGAATTGAGTTGTGTTGAAGTTATTCTTCATAGGCAAATCTAATTCGAGTTCTTTATTTAGAAGTGAAAAAGAGTAATTAGAAATAAAATGTGTTTTCTCCAACAAACCATATGACACGAACTCTTCAACTAATGAAATAGAGCAAAAAAATAGTAGAAGACAGACAAAAAAAAAACATTGGCTTCTTTGAGCTGTTGAATATCTATCCTCTCGCCTTCTAATAGTGTCTCATCTATTTTGATACAGTTTACATAGAGTTTAGAGTAACCGAATGTGTCTTCGATCTCTTACTAGTTGTCGGTTTTCACTTGATTGATCTTTGCTCGTTTTCTGTACCTACCTCAAGGGGAAATATTGTAATTTCTTAATTTCTAATGATTTCTGATTATTTCTAAATAGAGAAATCAGTTTTGTTCTCTCTTGGTATCCTTGCCAAAATAAAATATCACAAAATCACCGTAGGTCCTCTACTGTCTGAAATCAGATGTTTTCAGAAAATTTCATGAACAATAGTTGACCCCTGACAAGGATAAATATGAATATGTGTTATGTATTTTTTGTTTTTTGAAGATAAAAACCGACAGCATTCACTTTTCTCAAATAAAGAATGTCAACAAACGAAACTGCTATCATCAATACTCTTTCACCACCCTATTCACTCAGATTTATTGTCTTAGCAACATTGCAAGTTCCTTCCATTCTAATCTCATTGCTTATCTTCACTTATTTTATTCTCAATCGAACGGCTCGCTCAAAACACCATAATCATGCTGTATTAGTATTGCTATCGATTAACTTTCTACAAGTCACTATTGATCTACCTATGACAATGAGTTTCTATTATTTGAATGGGATTGTTCGACCAGCTACTTCTGCCTATTGTATTTGGTGGATATGGTATGAATATTCCATTAACAATATCAATGCTTTTCTCATGACATGGATATCGATCGAACGTCATCTACTCATCTTTCATTCTCATCTCATCCGAGCAATGGGTAGTTGGAAGAGATGGTCACTTCATATTGCCCCATTGATTGTTTGTTTGGTGTGGGGACCATTGTTCTTCATCGTTATGGTTATTATTAGTCCCATGTGTGTCAATGCATGGGTTTTCAATAGTTATATGTGCAGTGTACCATGTTACTTGACGACAAATTGGGGTTTATTTGATCTTCTTTTCAATATCATCATTCCTGTCTGTACAATCGCCATCGCCAATCTAGCTCTTATCGTACGTGTTATTTATCAAAAATCAATTGCCGTTCGTCTTACTCGTATTGATTGGCGTCGCCAACGAAAAATGGCTCTACAATTAGGTATCATTTCTACACTTTATCTTGTGATTTGGCTTCCAGAAGGCATTGGATTCCTTGGTCAAATCTACATAAGTTCAACTTTTTTTCTTGATCAAATTGATACCTTCAATTTTCTAACTTATCTTGTGCCTCTTTTGTTACCATTCGCTTGTTTGATATCAATGCCTGAACTTATCAAAAAATTGAAGGCAATATTATTTCGACGACAAACTATGGCTGTTGTACCTGTTACATTTAAACTGAACCAATATCAAGACACAAATAATACATTGAATATTTCCACCAGACGGAAAATATAACAAACTGAACCTTGCGCACTTTCATTCATTATAACATTCTATATTAATGAACTTTGGATTGTATTTTTCTAATATTTATTCGTAATTCCTTGTATGGGATATACAAAATAAGAAAAGAATATGTTCACAGTTGTACAACACTACCTTAGGTTACTTCAGACTATTTGAATATACAGTAATAGTTTCAATTGGAAAAACAATAAAATTACTATCAAACTGTGCAAAATCAGAGATTATTAAGTTTCATTTTGCTGGGGTCTGCATTGGCTTCACAAATATCTCAAAATGTTTGCTGTTTCAGTTAATAGTGGAACAAGTATCGTTCATCCAATGACGATTCATTTTACCTATAGGGCTAAGTGAGAATAATCACTATTATTGAAGTAAATAAGTGCTTTGAACAAATTATCATTTGCTTTAAGACACATTTTCGAGACATTTTTAGATGTTCCTATGATTCTGTACTGATGAACATAGCAGTCACAAGACACGATACATAAATATGTTTTCGTTGTACTAACGCTATATATTTTTTCTTTTATTATCCTATTATCGAGTATGACATCACCTTTTCTCAACATGTCCAATGGTTCTCTCTAGTCTAACAACAAA